>JAQZBX010063614.1:0-16660 GCA_029593785.1 Cabassous unicinctus | reverse complement strand
GGTGGGGGGGGGGCGGCAGCGTGCAGGACCCCCCGCCCACACACACACTCATGCACAGATGTACATTTCAAATTACTGAAGGCAGACAAGTTAAACCTTCTGAAGTCTCACTAGCCATAGGCATCTCTTCAAGTGAGACAGCAGTTTAATCTTTCGTATTTCTGTTTACAAATAAGCCTGGAAGAGCCTCACACAGTCCCGGTGCTTCAAATGCTGATGGGAGAAACACCAGTTTGCACTGAGTCAGTCCCCCAGCACGCCCGTGAGCCTATTTTTAGTGGATTATATCTCAGGCCTCTCAAGGTGAAGAAAGCCCCAAATTATTCCAAAAGCTATAGTATATAACAATGGAAAAATGTCAAAAAGGGTTAAATGTTTGCTATTTTTAAATTCTTATGTTCACAATTTTAACACACACACCCTCGCATGTATGCCAATGTATGCATACCATTATTAGGGAATAACTCAAAATATCCCAATACAAAAAACTCCAAGAATGTGAGGCATTCTTGGTCAAATGGCCATTTGTAAATACAATTCCCCTCCTATCCTCCAATGAAAGGCCCTGACTGTGCCAGTGCCTTGTTAGGAATTTCGGAAGGAAAAGCCAGCAATATAAACTTTCAGGCATCAGACCATACAGCAGAATAAGCCCTAAACCCTTTGGGCCTAGATAAACTCTATCAAATTTCTCTTCCATGCTATTTGGAAAGCTGAAGCTTCTCTAATATTTCATCCAGAGAGCTTTGCTTCCTAGTATATGACCCAGTGAGGACATTGTGGTTTCAAGCAAGACAAACTGCGTTGGCCAAGCTATGCAATTCGGGGAGTTATTACCAGGTAATGGGGCTAGTTCCCTGAAACAAAACTAAATCTGAAGGAGGGAACGGATGTAGCTCAAGTGGTTGAGTGCCTGCTTCCCACGTACGAGGTCCCAGGTTCAATCCCGGTACCTCCTCCTATAAACAAACAAACAAACACACTCTCACTGGGGAGCAGATGTAGCTCAGTGGTTGGGTGCCTGCTTCCCATGTACGAAGTGCTGAGTTCAATCCGGTACCTCCTAAACAAAAAAACAACAAAAGAAACACTAAAGCTGAGGGAAAGGGCGGTGCCTGAGCAGCTTCAGAGATCCAGGTGGCAGAGGTGTGGCAAGACTCGTCAAGGTGCACCGGCTGAGTCCAGCACACCCTCACCGCTCCTGCACTTGGTACGTCATCCCACTCAGGGGTCTCTCCAGGCAAAGAGCACCTGAATGGCAGGTCTGCTTATGGACCACCCATCCTTCGGCCAGGACAGGTGAGGTTCCTTCACTTCTATTTCCAAAGGGAGAAGGGGGGTTCCCCAAAGGCACCAGTGCGTGGTGACTGAAAGGAGCATGGGTGATGGACAGGCAAAGGCCACAGGTGCCCCCTGCCTCATGGACAAGTGTTTTCCACGTAACATTCAGGACCAAGAGAGCAGCGTTTATTCTTGATCAGGATTTGCTTAGGGCAGGTGGAGTGAAACACCATCTCTCAAAAAGCTGGAGGTGGTGACTATATTTAATTTTGGGCATCTCTGTAAACCCAGATTTTTTAACTGGTTCTATCAGTGCTTCCATCCTCAGAATGTGAGGATAAAATTCTTCCAAGTTCCCTTTGATCTGAGCCCAGCTTTAACATCAGAACCTTCCATGTTGACATCCCATGGGCAACATATTTCATCATCCTTGTCCAGAAAATGCCAAAGGGGTGGCAGCATCAAAAAATTTGCAAAATACAATGGAATGTCTAAAGCACTTTAAAGCCAATAGCTCTTGCATTATTCAGATCTCAAAGAAATCAGAAAATGTCTTTTTCCCTGAACTTAATCCAATTGAAGTAAGAAATGTTTTTTATAGGCCTCCCAAATGTTTACCAAATTACAAAGAAATTCCAGTAAAAACATTATAGACCAAATCCTGGACTTTCAGAAATCAGAGAGCACATTGATTTAAACAATTTAGAATAATTTAAAAAGCTTTGTTCCCCTTGAAAAATAAGGGTAGACCGACAAGTTAATTGAAAAAAGACATACACACACATATACAATCACGTTATTCAGCAATTACTGAAACACTTAAAATCCATCAATTTCAACGAAAGGGAATCAGAATGGCACATTTCCGGTGTTTCCTATTATATAAGACACATTTGTTCTCTCACTGACCATATATGAATCTCTAGTGTGTATAAAATTCTGTGTCCGTATTTCTTGATTTCCCCTGCGATCCCTCTTATCTTTGCCATAACCTTTTCCTTGATTCCTTCTCCTGACTCCCTCCCCCCACCATCTCTCGACTAGACCCTGGCACCCCCAGGCCCCTTTATGTTATAGCGTAAGTGGAAGAATAAAGGTGAGTTCTTGGCTTTGAGTTTCAAATAGGCAAGCCCAGCCCCAAAGGACAGACCTCGAAGCCTGCCTGCATCGCCCAGATCTTACAGGGTCATTCTCTGGTTTGAGAAAGAAGGAAGAGATGTGAAGAAGGGCACAAGGGGCTTCGGTGTTAGAACAGGCTTCCGAGAAAGAGCACGTGCCTCTGCCTTGGTACTCAGAACTGCTTCAAGGCAAGTTTCCGGGGAGACAGGACCCCAGCCCCCCAGAGAGGGGAGCTGTGCCCCAAACCTCCAAGCAGAATCCTGGGAGTGATAAGCCTACAAGAGCTCTCTGTTCCCCCGGGACCAGAAAGCAAGATGGTGATGTGCCTGGCTGCTGAGTCCGGAACTTGGACAAATGAATGGAAACAACACCAGCAGGGGCTCCTGACTCCACAGCAGGGCAGGAGAGCTGTGCTCCCAGAGCCCACGCTCTGCTGCATGAAGGGACTTGTGGTGGAAGGAGGCCGCAGCCTGCAGCCAGGGGCCTGGGAAACGGGCCAAGCTGTCTCAGGATTCAGGGTGGAGGCCGAGAGCCAGGTGTGCTACCAGGACACACACCTGGAACCCACGTGCCTCCAGGCAAAGAGGCGGCTAGAAAATTCCAAAAGGATTACGCTTGAAACTGAAGCGCTTGCTTGTGTAGCCTGAAAAATCACTCCCATTGCAGGGGTTAAAATCAAGATGAAAAAGACAGCAGTTCTGCCTTCTGGGTAAAGACTCAGAGGTTAAAACAGGCAAACATTTCAACTTGTACTTACACAGGCACTGAAGGCATTTTGTGATGTCTTTCGAAAGCCAAACAGAAATGGGATTGGGACAAATCACTGCATTTCTCACCTACAACACAGTGACAGTGAAGCATGTTCCCTGAGAAATGACTTTTCCATTGAGAAATTTTATCCAAAACGGTACCAAAATCGAGAGGGTTTTTCCATCATGCTGAGCTTTCAGTGGCCTTGTTTCGCAGGCTCACCCCAGGATTACTTAGTTGCCCAGGAGGACGTCCTGCGTTTGACTTTGCTGGTTACCCCTGGAGCAAGGTCCAGGCATGAGGAAGCCACACACCAGCACTAACCCGTCTGCCGCCAACTCACCAAGCTTGTGCTAACGCCCCTTGACCAAACTGCCACTAGACCCCTGGCTCTCAAGGCTGAATAAAATCCTTGGCATAGGCTCACGCTATTTTTATGAGAATTGTGTTTTTATTTTTGAAAAGTACGTTCTGATATTACAAATAGGGGACAAGTTTCCAGATTGGTGCATCCTCTACAGAGCTCCGCGAATGGCTTCCCTCACCCGTGCACCCCGTGGCTAAGCAGAGGGAGGCAGGCACGGGCTTCTGACCCGGACGAAGCACCGCTGGTGCCACAAAAGCTTAAATTTTCCCTCTTTTTTTGCCTCTTCTGCCCTTCACCTGGGTGAAAATGGGAAATAGATTGTTTCTCTAGTCTGCCACCAGTTTATTATTCTGAATTTGGAAAGAAAGAGAAGAAAATTACAGGGCAGACAACAGTGTGCTCAACCTGACTCCAAAGCCCTTCTCCACTCACCCTACCCCTGCCCCACGTCCAGGCAAGTGCTACCTCCCGCCAGGGCCCCCTCTACCCCCAACAGCCTAGCTTTCTCAGGTCCCCTTCAAATCCACGGAGACAATTCCCTAGTGAGGCGTGGCTTGCACATCACCCAAAAGCCCACGATTTTATAGTTGCCTGGGCCAGATGCCACTCAAATGTAAAGGAAATCAAGAGCCAGTGCTCGAAGGAAAGGTATCATTCAGTGCCAGGAAAACTGAAAGCTGGCTTGCTCCCCAGCCTAACTGCTCCCTCCAGCACTTTGCGCCCCATGCCCTCTGCCTCCCGCCTGGGTGCTGGAAGGTCAGGCGCTGCCATGCCCTTCAGTGCCGGAGCCACTGTCGTCGCCGTCCCCCAGTCTTGTCTGCCTCACTCTTCCTCTCAGCCCTTTCCACCAAGTTGCCGACTAATCACTGCTCCTTAAGAGATGCTGGGTCTTATAATAGCAGAGGCACAGGTTAAAAACAAACAGCAGGGAAAACTCGGCTGCAGTCATTCTGAAGTGGATACTAGCTGAAGTCAGGGTCATAGGAAAAGACAGAAAATTGCTATCCAATTTTGTTATCTGATTCTCCACATTTGTAACTATAAAACATTCCTTATCGTTCTAGCAAAGAGAGAAAATATGCAGCCCAGGTTTACCACATGCAGACTGTCATTATTTCTAAACTTAATAGTTCCAATGAGATGAGGGAATTTTGGTATTAAAGAATAATCCATTATGAGATGTCGTGTTTTTTATTTTAAAACATGCTCATGCTTTTGCAGAGAGGTCACTGCTTAAAGGTTGCCAATTTAGTTTGTTCTGACTATATATCTGTGGTTTCAAATACCATCTATAATGCCAATGATTCAAAAATTCTCGCATCCTTAGCCAAAATTCTGCCACTGAGCTCCAGAACCTTCTCTCTTCACTGCCTCCTCAACAGCTCCATTTGGGTGCCTTGCTGGCATCCCACACTCAAAAGGCCAAAGATGACCCACTGGTCTTTCCCACGCCACCTGCTTCTCCAGTGCTTGCAGTCTCAGCCAATGGCAGACACCCGGGGACATCCTCATCACTGCTCTCCTCTTGGCCTCACGGTCAAGCAACGACCAAGTCCTCTTCAACCTGCTGCTAAAACCCCAAGCCAAGTCACCTGCTAAAGGGTCCCCCATCGTCCTTGAAACCTTTCAGTCCAGCAAAAGGAGACTTATTTTTTATCGTGCATGTGTGTGTTGGTTTTATTGCAAATATGATCATTTCTCAGCTTTCCTGAAAAATCTGCAGCAGGGTTCCACAGCTTGGGAAAAAATCCAAAGTGCAGCCCACAGGCCCTTTGGGATCCCAGCACCCTCTCCACGTCTCTCGTTTCCCTCTCAGGCACCTTGGCCTGCTTTATTTTTAAGGTGACACCAAGCTCCTTCCTGCCGCAAAGCCTTTGCCTATGCTGTTCACTCAGCCTGAAGGCTCTTCCTTCTCTCCTGTCGATTGCATAATTCCTACTCATTCTTTATGGCTCAACTCTAATGGCAATGACTCAGGGAAATGTTCCCTTAGCCACACAACTATGCCCAATTCCACTGCGGTGAGCTCTTATAGCACTTTCTACTGTTCCTTAATACAATTGAAATTAATTATTAATGTGTTTTTTTTAACTTGGTGTCTGTTTCCTCCACTTAAATAAATATTCCGTAAGGGATAACACCTGCTTCAGTCCCCTCTGGACTCCCAGAACAGGACAAAGTCCTGGCAACAGGAATTCCTATTTATATTTGTGGTGCGAGTGAGTGAATGAGTGGATATAATGTGTATTATAGGTGCTGCCAATTCGTCTAATAACGGATATGAGATTTAATTCATTTGGCAACTTTCATACTTGTTTAAATTCCTTTCAACCAAAATATTTTCTTCAGAATTAGAGAATTAGAAGTATTGGAATGTCAGTGACTTGGAAAGTTCTCCTCATAATTATTGTTTTTGAAGACATTTTTGGAACGTCACAGCAACATTGTGTAACTTCCTCACCTCAAATCGATCGAGGTGGCCGTCTACCAATTTTACAGTGAAGCAATGGAGAGCAGTGAATTCTAAGTTTCAGCCTAGCAGTGCTTTTTCAATTCCGTAGCCACTGAGCTACGTCACCATACGTGGACAAAATTAAGAAAAAATTTTGTTGGCGTGGGGCCTCTAGCTATTTGCATATACCACTGATAAAAGTGTAACTTCGTATAATCTTTCTGATAAAGAAATTGGCTGTACGAGTCAAAGGCCTTTTGAGCCAGCGCTTGAGAATGGAGGGTTTGCTCTTAAGAGACCATCTCGAATTCTAGCGCGGGCACTTACCAGTTATTTGAATGTGGACAGGTTACTTCCCTGCTCAAGCTTGGGCTTCCTCATCCAGAAAAATGGAGATTACTATAATGCTTTGCTCATTAAATGAGGTAATATATAAAAGCCACAGTGCCAGGAACAATTCAACACATTCTGGCTGTCATTTTACCAACCCTACATCTAGGAATCACAGGAAGAATCAGAGGAAGGCACACAAGCTTACTGCACAGGCTTCACAACAGTGGAGCCTTAGATGCTGTGCCACTTCCAGGTAAATCAACCAACGGGCACATAGGGCAGAGAACGCAAGATGAACTATTTAAAGGAATTCTCAAAGGCCGTTTAAAGATTTTGGGCGGTGGAGACATGCTTGCCACTGCACCGCTTCCTCTTCCTGGCACTCCGGAGTCGCCTTTCTCACCTTTCCCTGCAGTTAGGATGGGGCCACGTGACGGGGCTTCAGCCAATGGAAGCACAGAAGTGACGTAGCCACGTCCAAGGCTGGCCATAAAATCACCCCTTGGAACCCCCAGCTCTGCCTTCCCTTTTGACTTTGATGTTGGGAGCCAAAGGTTCCAGATGCCTCAGCACACAGTGCCACGCAGACACCTGACCAACCCTGGGGGTTTCCCCTCAAGCAACCTCTCCGCCAGGAACTTCCCATGAAGGAGGCTGCGGGATTAAGAAATAACTATTTGCTCTATGAATCCACAAACATTTGGGGTTTATCTGTTAGCAAGCAGAGCTTCGCTTAGCTTAGCCTGACTCATAATTATGACAAAATGCACACAATAAAACGGCGAGTAAACAAATATTTATGATCCCAGATCAATAAAGGTCATATAGCCATAAATATGCAGGGGAAAATATGGAAGGCTAGCTACCAAAATGTTAACAGCTACAGTATCTGAGTTTTCTTGAAATACTAGGTGAATTTTATTTTCTTCCTCATTTTTAATATAATTGTCTACCATGCTACATACAGTTTTCAAAAACAAATCATATTTTATTTCAAATCAAATTTTAAAAATATAAAGATTACACAGAATCAAACGCAGCCATATTCATCCCAGAGGTTAAACATCAGGCATTGAATTCATCGACACTATGCTGCTATTAGGACATGCGAAGAGAAATTAGGCCTGTGCTGTGATGTGGTGCTGCAGAAGATGCAGCTCTAAATACAGAGTGAATCTAAATCTAGGGAACGAGACATACAAACCCCACAAACCCATTTGTGGAAGCATATTTAACCGTGTCTGGAGCAGTACACAGCACAGCAAAGGCATTTAGGAGACGCTAATTACTGCAAGGTTCACGCATCTTCAAGCTTGTAGTCGTTAGGAGATAAATGCCTCACAAGTGCTAAGAGAATGACTCTGTGAACACGAGGCTGGACAATCTCTAACACCTCCTGCTCTTAGGTTCACACACACGCAGCGCTCCGTGCTGGAGCAGGCCTGGGGCCTGTGGGGCGAGGAACCTGATGGGCACTGGCTGCTGCCTCCTGTACTGGCCCTGCGCCAGGCACGCCACCCCTCACACCCACCTGGGCCCACCCCAACCCCCACAAGCCTTAACGGCGGGCTCACGGGCAGCCTCGGCCCTGCCACAAGCCCTCCCATCTCAGGCCAGGTGAGTCCAGCGTGCGCACACGCACACACACACATACTAAAGTGATGCGTGGCAGCCTCGCCTCAGGATCTACTGTTTAGGGAACCTGGCTAGGACAACTCCAAGCATCCATTTCTCCCGCTATCCGCTTTCAACTGCCAACAATTTCAGGATCCTGGGAAGCTGGCTCTGCATCCTTACCCCAGGGATGAAGCTGCAAGACCTGGGCTGAGCCATCGGACCACCAAGTGCCCTGCCCGGCCGGGAGTGGCTCATGAGGAAGCCTGTGATCACAGCAGATCCCATCAGGGTAAATGCTGAGCACTGTCTTCAACCACTGGGACCAAGCACTTGCTTCACCTCAGGCCTGGGTTCCATACAGCCATCTTCCAGCCTAAGCGTAAGCCGAGACAAGGCGAGAGAAGCGGAGCTTCCCACCCCTGGATCGATCTGTGCCCAATGCAAGGAATGTTTCAATTACGTCTGCCAATGTTCTTTGGCCTGTTTAAGCCAGTCTCACTTGAATCTTCTTTTCTTGCAAACAAAGCCTCCTAAATAAGGGCAGAGCTGGATATGTGAGTGCCTAAAATACTTCAATACTAATTTCCTGTTCCCATTGAGAACATGCGCTGGCGGTCCCTGCCTGTTTAAGATGGACAAACTGAGAGGGGAAATCAGTCCATGCTGCTTCAAAAATAATTTTCTAATCCCAGAAACAAGCTATCCCATAGTGACTATCCTCTCAGAGTATACAGTATGGTCCCGACAATGCTTAAAGTCTCTCTTCCACGCAGATATTTTGACTCTCTTATTTTCACCCTTCTGAAGGCACAGGCAGCCACATGCATTTCAAGTGCAGAATTAGCATTCTGCTTCCCTAAGCAAGGAACTGAGACACAGTGATAATAGCTGAAGATGCGTCACCAAGCTGCAAGCTCTGGGGCTTTCTGCCACTCACAGCTTCTTACATAGAGCCTGGCCCAGTTTACCAGAGCCATCTGGTGTGCACATCACCTGGTTTATCCCTGTTTGGGGAGACGGTTGGATTGAAAGCTCCTGTTGTCAGATAACGGTTCCATGCATCAGGTAGCAGAGAAGCCTATCCAGTATGTTCTGTGCCACCTATGCAAACACACTCAGGTGGTGGAAATGCAGCTACTGAATTCTACATGGCTGTTTGTTCCCCCATCCTTTGCTTGAAATGTACAAAGGATACAACCTATGCAGGTGAAATCTACAGCCCACCAACTCTCAACTCCAAGGCACATCTTAAAAAACTCTACATGTAAAAGGAAGAGCACTTCTTACAGTCTTTAAACCCAAGTAAATTCACAGGCCAAGGCTAAATATGAATTGCACAACATTTTTTATGTTTTTTTTTAATTGAATTAAAAGTCAGTTTCTTAAAACTTGAGAAATTTCACATGAAAATCAAGATTTATGACTTTTCTTCTGAAAATTAAGAAGGTCAGCAACAGGGGGCTTGGCATCTGGAATGCCAGTTACTGACTGGAGTTGAGCTACAGGCCCCATCCCTCCCTACTGTCTTACACCAGCTTGTTTACACACATAGGGGTCATATCACTGGCTCTGTTAGTATTTTAGCTGTGGTTTCCTTAGGTTTTGAGGCATCTTACTGCCTGTGAAAGCCTTCCTGGTAAACTTTTAGAAATATGTTGAATGATAGAAGCCCTCAGGGTTTCCGATATAAGCCATGATAACCTCACATTAATTTTTTTTCTTTCTTTTGCCTCCGAAGAATTTAAACTCTGTGACACACAGTAATAAAATATGCATTGGTATTTCTTAAGCCCAAGAAAGGAGGAAAGAAAAATATGAAGCCATGCACTCCCTGCAGGTGCCCTGCTCAGGGGAAGGACGTTCACCTGCACGCAGGTAGGGAGGTGGGGCCTTGGGGAAGACTTTCTATGGTAAGGTAACAAACCCTAGGAAGGCTGTTAGAAGGGGGTACTCACAGATCCATTTGGAAAAGGTCACAGCATTTATCCAGTAAGTGTTTTTGTATCAACCAAGGGGCCTTTACCCAAGGGAGCAAAATACATAAAGTTATCAAGAATTCACAAAGTTTCTCAGGGAAGCAAAATATTAAGAATTTCTTTGCTATTTGAGGTTTTACCCTTTAGAATACATACCATGAAAGTATTGACTGTGGGGAGGAAAACGTCCCCCACATGCCAGCCACACTGATGGCACAGGCTGGAGCCAGCAGTGCCCAGCCTACCACTGCACTAGATGCCTACCTGAGAGCTGGATAAGGTAGCTGTCTTGGGTTTAAACCCGCGCATCACACTCAGACCTGAGAGGCCCTTAGGGAAAGCCCACTCCTGCCGCCTCCTGGCTCGGATCTCCTGGGCTCCCTGCGCAGGAGAGGGATGGACAGCCGACACCAGTGCACACTGGGCGTGCCCCAGAGCAAAGGCAGTGGACGCGACACGGAGTACACGTGTGAAGGGCAGACTCCACTCTACCTGACCCAGTCTCTGGTGCTCAATGACTGCCCTGCAAGTGCCTGCTATTTTTAGTAGGGTGGTGGCTGTTTGCAATGACACACCTTCTCACCTTGCTGAGACCAGGCATACCTAGTTGCAAAATGAGGCCAGGTATGTGCTACAGAAGAGTCTTAGGTGGTTTTGTTTGTTTGTTTTTCTTAAGTGTTGATATATGTCAAACTCACCAAGTCCCTGAAATTCATCATATGATTCGCGGGACCAGGGGCCTCTCGGAGGCAATTCCATTAACAACTAGAAATTTCTACTAGTTCCACACTGAACTGACGTGGGGATCCACATTGAACAGATAATTAGAATTAGGGCAAATCTATCACATAAATGGGTCAAAGTTGAAACAAACTTTAAGTCGTTTACAAATACTGAAGCAGTAACCTTGACAACAACTCTGTGAGGTCAGTACTATTATCCCACATTACAGACAAAGAAACTGAGACCTGTGGAACATAACACCCTGCTCAAGGTATGTGCAACAGCAGAGAGGCGTTCTCCTCCCGGAAGGGCAGAGCACTGGACTGCCACAAGTAGCAAACCAGGGGAGGCCAAGCCCTGAGCTTGAGTCCATAATTCTCGAGGAAAACCAGACTCCACCTAGTGATATTGAACTTGCCTTTCTCACTTAATGGAGCCTACGGCTATTTCTGTGGGAGGAACTACAGGCCCATCTCATTCTTTTTGTTTTTACATTTTTTAAATTTCTTCAAGTATATCACTCATACATAAAACAATAAGTGTATATGTAATAGCTGTGACCTTTACAAAACAAACATACATAACTTCATACAGGGCTCTCAGACCTCACCCCACCACCAATACCTTGCATTGTTGTGAAACATTTTTAACTAATGACTAAAGAGAATACTCAAAATATTACTACTAACCAAAGTATTTCCCCCAACCACCCTAATATTATTATATCATTTATACATGAACATACATAAATAAGTGTATAGCACAAGTTATGAACTTACAAAGCAAACATGCATAACATCACACAGGGCTCCCATACATCAACCCTCCACCAACACCTTGCATTGTTGTGAGACATTTGTTAGAAATTATGAAAGAATATTGTCAAAATCTTACTACTAACTATAGTCCTTATCTTACATTTGGTGTATTTTTCCCCCAACCCACCCTATTATTATTTGTTAAATATATTTTTATGAAGAAGCTGTAAACTTACAAAGCAATCACGCACATGTGCAAAATTCCCATACAACACCCCTCTATCAACACACCACACTGTGGTGGAACATTTGTTACAGATTATGAGATAACCTCATCAGATTATTACTAGATCCATAGCGTATATGTGGCACACATTCTCCATAATCCCCCATTATCAACACAGTACACCTTTGGCATAGATGCCCCTCTCATTCTTTTTAATAGGTGCACTGTATTCCAAAGTACAAGTGTGGAAAAATTTACCTTTCAGTAGTTTCAGATTTATATAATAAATTCAAAATAGAATGTGTATCATTTCAAGTGTTTTTCTTTTTTACAACAGGAAAGGACAACTTTTGCAAACAAACAAGTTTTGTATTTTAATTGAAAAATTCTGAGTCCATATACGGTGAGTAACTTGGGTCATTTAGTTTGGGGGGAATATCACAGAATCATAAAGGGAGACAAGTATTTTTAAAAAGTAAATGTGTGCATTTAGCCTCCATCCCACCCATCTCAATCCTGTCCAGAACTTGATGAAAGGGCCCCCTATCAACATGGCATTTGCATTCCATTTCCCACGAGTTATAAATCCAGGGGACTGTCTTGCAATGGTGCCTGAACACACAGCTCTCCTGAAACTTGCATGTTGACAGACCCATGACTTATCATCTGTTCCCACTTCTTTTCCATTTCCCATGATAAGAGAATCTAGACATTTCTAAAAGCAGACTACGAAGTTGAAGGATACATCAGGGCATGAAAGGAGACAGCAGAAGCCCATCCTGCATAACCACTTTGCTTATATTTCCAAGCCCTTATGAGCCCAGGTCCAGTGGGCTGGTGTGGAAGGAAGCTGCCGTGCATTTAAGCAAGTCACAGCTTGGAATTCTCCGGCATCATTTATCTTTCTTAGCATCTTTGGGGAATGGTGAGACACAGACGCTGACAGAGTGTACAAGATTCATTGCTCTACCACTGAGAAAAGGAAGCACAAGAAAACAGAACTCTTTTCATCTCTGCGGGGCAGAAAACATGGGGGAAGAGTCCAGGGTTTGTTAAAAGCAAACTGGAAGAAACACAGGCTGCTGCTTCTCTGCAGCAGCCCACTTCTAGGTAGTCAGGTATCTTGGATACTAATGTCCTTCAGGAAGAGTAATCCCACTCCTGGGGCAATAATTCTAGGAAAATAATTGAATACAATAAAAAAGGTATAGCCGTTCTCTTAATCCCTTAGGCAACCGTGAGAGCTTACTGTGTGCATGCGCTGCTGCTGCGGCCAGGAAGCGGGAAGATGCCTCCGGCGGAGGGAGACAGAGGAGGAGCAAGCAGACAGGGTGGCCGCCGAGGGTGAAGGCGATGAAGACAGCAAAGCAAGAGAAGGTGAGAGGTGAGCAGGGGGTACGGGGGGCATGCCGCCTCAACTGAAGACATGAAACGGGAGTCGAGGCCGGACTGGAAAGTGAGCGGAGGGAAGGCAAGGAGACAGCAGGATGCTTCAGACACAGGAGCAGCTGTGCAAGGTCCTGAAGCAGAGGCAGGCTTGGCGTGCCCCAAGACAGAAAGGAGGCTCGAGGGACTGGGGTGTGTACACTGAGGGCATCTTTGCATATTCCCAAAGACGTTCAGGGCAGGATTATCCAGACTGGGAAAGAACAGAATTGACCTGAATGTCTAGGAATGCAAGAATGGCCAGCTCTAATCACAGCGTATCACTGGAGAGAATATTTATCAGCTGATGCTCTGATTTGGAGGTAACATAAATTAAATAGAGCATGTAAAGGACGGGAGGGCCCCACTGACTGTAATTTATTCATCTCACAAATATTTTATTGAGTGTTCTGGAATCGGGTGGGCTGAGGTCAAACCCCAGGTCTGTCACTTAGTAGCTAAGCAGACTCGGGAATTTTTTTTTCATTAAAGTTGTGGGTTTACAGAACAATCATGCATAAAATACAGGATTCCCATATACCACCCTATTATTACCACCTTGCACTGGTGTGGGACACTTGTTACAATTAATGAAAGCACATATTTATAAGTGTACTATTAACTATAGCCCCTGGTTTAACTTAGGTTTCACTGTTTCCATTGTGCAGTTTCATGACTATTTTAACATTTATTATTCTAGTAACAGACATACAACCTAACATTTCCCCTTTTAACCACATGGGGTTATGCCCCCACAGCCTCAGCACTTAAATGGGGATGAAGAGAGATCTAATTCTGCAGGTTACCATGAGTAGTAAGTGAGAAAATGCTTGTGCAAATTCTGCCTGGTGCTGAGTATATGGTGCACACTCTATAAATACTCACAAGTATTAGTAGACAGGGGCTGACAATACCACAGTGAGCAAAAAACAGCCACAGCACCCGCTCTCAGGGCGCCTACAGTCAGGTGGCGGGGAAGCATATGTATCACACAATCATGCAAATAAATGTAAAACTGCAGCTGTCCTAAGTGCTGTGAGAACTGTGGAATGCTGTGACAGCACCGCAGAGGCACTGGCCTGATTGGGGCAGTCTCAGGAAGCTTCCTGGGAGAAGCGACCATTGAGCCACGGTCCATGGGGTCACGTCATGTGCCCACTACCACCTGTCGGGGACCTGGGCTCCGTGCGTCTTTGTCCGTGTAGAGACCCATCTCCCTCTACCTCATGACTCCACCTGCAGCTCTCCATGACCTGCCTGGACCCACCCTCATGAACAGTGCTATCCATCTGTCTTGGTTCCAACTCTGTGAGCATCAGGAAGGGATGTTCATGGACGCTACCTTGGCCAGGTGTTATCCGAAGGTAAGTTCGGCCTTTGCCAAGCAGGTGGAGGTTCCACTGCATCAAATGGATGGATAAGGTGCACAATAAGCAAGGAAAAAACCAAAGGACGGGCAGCGGTCAGTAGGGACAGAGCGCAACCTGGGCAGATCCTCCAGACACATGGCCAGTCGTTCCACAGTGACTGCTCCATGAGCAGGGACGCAGACGACGTTTCTGAAAAGAAGCGGAAACAAACCCACCCACCCAGGGGTTACAGCCACAGCACAGTACCCAGAGCCAGGGCAGAGCCCAGAAAGGAACCGCGACGCCAGGAGGCCCAGCATGGCACTGGGCTGGATACCAGCCAGCCTCGGGGCAGCCTGCTGCGATTCGAGCCCCTCTCTGCCACTTGCTGCAAGTGATTCTGGGTGAGCCAAGTAATCTCTCTGTGCCTCAGTTTCCCTACCTGCATCATGGGGAGAATAATAGCGCCTCCCTCACAGAACTGTGAGGATTAGGTTAGTAAATATGGTGAGGGGAGGCGGGGATGCCTGGCAGTGGGAAAGCATGGGGCAAAGGCCGCTGAAGAAAGTTCAGTCCGTAAGCACAAACAGCTTTTCTTAGCCAGCCAGCATGGAGCGGGAAGGCAAAAAAGAGGCAGCCTGAAAGCCGAGGGGGACAGCCACTGCCTAAGGAGGGAGTGCCGTTTCCTTTCTTCAAGTTTTTCTTCTTTTTAAAACCAGAAACTCAGTTAAGGCTTAGCCTTGATTCTGGCAAAAGTTACAGAGCAGCAGAGGGGAAGGACGCATGTTCTTTAGCAGGCCAGGAGCCGGAGGGCTTGCGGTGCCTGCTCCTCCCAGCACGCGTTCCAGCTGCGCCCCTCCTGCAACCGTGGCCTAGACAACAGCCAGCAAAATCAACGCTGCGGCTCGACGGCGCCAAATGCCACACAGGTGCACAGAGCAAGCGACGGTCCTGCAGAGGAGCTTCTCAGGTGAGCATGCAAGTCCAGCACTCAGGCTTTGGGAGGAAGCCAGCGCTGTGCAGAGGGGACCCTCCAGGCTGTGGGGCAACCACAAGTCACCCGCCCCAGGGTGCGGGTCAGTGTCGCCACGGGATGTTCCAGGCTGTGACTTTCCTGCCGCCATCAATTATCAACAGGCTAGAAAGCAAACAACGGCTGTAAAGGGGACGCGAGTGGAAAAACTCAAGGATGTACAAAGCAGAAACCGCCATGAATGACATCGAATGACAATCTGTTAGAAGTGGCCTTCCTTCATTCTCGCCTCCCTGGGACTCCCTCTCTCTGCTCGCTCGCCTCAACACAGCACCTAGAGGTGTTCAACGTGTCACACAGAGATACAGACTTGACGTGGGTCCGTAAGCTCAAGTACGGGAACTAGATCTACACACGCGTATGCATATACACATAGACATGCTCGTGACTAACACACAGCCCATGTGCACACATCATATAAGTAAATACGGAAAGTCTTTGATCCTCAGTACCCTATGCTATCCTTTTCCAACAACAGGAAATAAAAGTCTCCTTTCTCTTGGTAAGAAACCTAGATCGCAGCAACTAATGAGCCCTAAAATGGAGCTGAAATGATTTTTGTGTTGTGCTGTGTGATTTGAATAGAATACTCCCAGAAGGTTGTAAAGGGGGTGTAGCTTGCACCCCTTTGCTCCATAAAACAAAAACTTGGGGAAGAAGTAGCAGGAGAAGATTACACGGCAGAGTTGGGAAAGGTCTGCCGCGCCCATGATGCATTGATTTAAATCCCAATCCCCAGGAGGGAACAAGAGAGGGAGTCCAAGGGACACCACCTTTGAGATTTTACAGCCTGCTGTCTGGGAAGTCGTCGCCCAATCCCAGTGTCTCTATGGTCTCCTTCTTGGGAACCAGGAGTTGATGGAGGCCTGAGCCTACCCTGCTTACCAGCTCTTGTCTAGAAAGCAGAAAGCGAACCCGCATCCTTTAAACATCAGGGCCTGGCAGCCCTGCCTTGCTACTTGTACTTTGTTAGTGGTTTGGGAAAAATCGCTTACTTCATTTTTTCAAGTAGCAGCATACTTGGCGATAAACATATTTAAGTTGGATATTTAAGAAGCAAAAGACTGTGTTCCTTAATCATTTATGCAAGGTCTTGCTTCTTAACTAGGGGAAAAGTAACAAGAACAACTTGTCAGGTCTGTAGCTACATTTTCAGAAAATATGCTTCAAAAAATTCCCTCTTTGCAGGGAGGAAAAGAAGACATCCTCTTTAACCATGGAGGCTTTCCTTCTTTTAACTGTTTTTAATCG
>JAQZBX010063613.1:0-16613 GCA_029593785.1 Cabassous unicinctus | reverse complement strand
CAATATGTTAAGGACTGTCATAAAAATGCAAGTGAGATGTGGCATAGCCAATCTCACATTGATATGGATCTGAAGAATCATAAATGATCTTGAAATAATTATTATATATTTGGGTAATCAAATCTATAATTTAAACTTCTTAAGAGCTCTTAAATATGATTGGACTGAAAGTTCTTTTTGTATTAGTCCTTTGCCTTACAATAATAGTGAACATGATTGGGAAGAAGTAAGAAATCATTTGATCGGATATAAGCATAATATTTTGTTTTAGATACTTTAGAATTGCAAAAGAAAGCATTGAGGATGTCTCAAAATGAATTGAAAGAAACCCCTGGTGCAGAATTTTGGAATGAATTGTCCAAAAATTGAAATATTATCAATCCGTTTCAGTGGTGGAAACAAAAACAGTTCAAATATCATTTTGGATTGGATTAGGAATTATTGTTACCTGCATTTTAATTGTATTTTCAAGGGTAGAGTAATGACATATATTCATAGAAAAAATGAAAAATTAGATCAGATAAATGCATTTATGTTAAGAAACTTAGCTATGAAAAACTAATTTTACATTATTTAGTAGAAAGTAGTATAATAATAACCCCTTAATTTTAATACTAATTATCTACACAAAAATAATCATTTAAGGAGAATGAAGAAGTATAAATGTAAATGAAATTACCTTCCATTTAAGAGCTCAAAGGCTTGACTGGTGAGCAATGACGGGTAAGATTCTCAGAGGAGGACAACCTAAGATCCACAGTCACAAGAGCCTATGGAAGAAGACAAGTGTGACAGGAGTTCACCTTGTATCAGGTTATAAAATGGCTCCTATGATCTTCACTGAAAAATTTTAAAAAATAAAAGGGGGAAATGATGGATTTCAAATAAATGGCATGACAACTGACAGAAAGCAGGCTATCTTGGAATGTAGGAGACAGGCACCTCTAGTCTCAAGACACTGAGATAAGATCTGATAGTAGACTGGTGGGGGGACATCCTGAGCTTCAAAGAGAGTAACATGTATATATTAGATAAGGATTTACAAAGTATGCTCTATGCAGGAGTGTAAAAAGAACTGATCCATAAACCCTTAAAACTTGCTGACTTTAGTGAAGTGTAAACTGTCACGTATCTATTGCTTTTACACATGCACACACGTATTTTCTTTGTTCTAAAGGCAAATAAAAGCCACAGTTTTTTTATGCAGTGGTGCTCTTCTCCCTTTGGATGGAGTGTCATCTGATGCCAGTTATTTCTTTGTCTCATTTTTTCTCATCTGCAGCACCATTTTCATGGACCCAGTTCCTGAACATCAACGTTTGACTTTTGAATTGGCTTCTTTTTCAAAGAAGCTTTGGATCACAGAAGGATTACAACTAGAGTGGGATAGGATCATTGGTTGCAGGGTGTCAGGGATGGGCAGATTATTGGAGGAAGTTCACCTGAACATACATAAAAGGATATAAAATAGTTCAAATCTCATGGATCATGGTCACAGTGGGTGGAGAACCTCTCAATAAATGAGAGAATACTGAATTCCCAGCCTGGAGAGCTATGCAACATGCTCCAAAGGAGCAGTAACAGTACCCCAAGTGTAGGGGCAGTGTCTGGCAAAGGAGGAGGATCCACTGATGACCTTTTGTTATTGATGACTAGCTTTATGAGTCTTTGCACTTGCTACTGAAACTTAGCTTATTTTTATGGGTTGCCTAAGGTTTGCTTCCTGAGAGCCTCCTTGTTGCTCAATATGGCATTTCTCTAATCCAAATTTAGTATATGAATGCATTTCCTTCCTCCCAGCATGGGACATGACTCCCTGGGATGAACCTCTCTATCAATGAGGGAGTACTACCAATTGCCAATGGGCAATATGACTGGAAAATGACCTCAAATTAAGGGGGGAAAGGTAAAGACAAATAAGTTGATATGGCTAAGAGACTTCAAAGTGAATTGGGAGGTTATCCCAGAGGTAAGGCTTATGCATATCTCAGTAGGATCTCATAGGCTTCCAATGTGGATATCACCCCAAACAGAGGGGTCCCTGAAGGATCTGGAGACACCCAGGTCATATATCAGGGTGGATAGACCCAGATTTTGGTGCCTTATCAGTGGGCCCTACTTTGGAATCCTTGCTCCTGAGAGTGACAGAGATGGACCCAAATATATTTTCTCTGCATATGGTCCATCTGTCCCTTCTATTCAAACCTATATTTGGTGCTTCAGTTTGTAAGTGTACTTCCAGAGACTGTAGTCTTGGGCTGTTCATGTGCCAGCTGGGCCCAGAATCTTGGTGGAGCTTCAACTCCTACTCTACAGCTCAATGGAATAACCAAGGACACCAGTTGGGGAGATGATGTTGGACAACGGACTTTCCAGGGAATGGAAAGAATCTGCAGCTGCAAGTAGGATAATCCCCTCCATCTTATCCATGGGATATAAGCCCCCTCTCACTTGTAGGTGGAGTGGACATCACCACCCCAGACACTTCAGGATTGGGGGAAGAGATATGGACTGGAGTAGGCTTACTGGTATTCTGTTATAGACACATTGTGGTTTAAGCAATAGAAGAAATTAAAACATTAATGTGGAGCCAGTGGCCACTGGATGCTCTGGGGGCAGGGAGAGGGAAAAGTAGTTGTAATACAGGGTCTTTTTCAGGACTTGGGAATTATCTTGAGTGACTTTGCAATGATGGATATAGGCCATTTTATATCATCATATATCATGCAGAACTGTATGGGAGAGTGTGTGGCCTACAATTTGAACTATGGTCCATGCTTAGTGGCAAAGCCCCAAGATGTGTATATCCTTCTGAATTTTAATAATCATAATATTACAAAAACAAAATTCAAAACTTTTAGAACTTTAGTGTGAAGTTTCAAACTTTGAAAACTTATCATCATGTAAATACTCAGGTTTTACAATGTACAATAATATTTATTATTCTCTATTGCCTTGAATAGATTTGTCACTTTCCTTTCACACCCCATCTAATAATTTCCTTGTTGTTTCTATATCTAAATGCAGTCAGTGCTATTAAACTTAATTTTTGTAAATTATGATGTGTTATTCATATTTAAATTCGTCCCCATTTCCATTTTATCCCTAAATTCCATAATAGATTTTATTAAGACATGGGTGCACTGAGGATATATTAAGGAAATGGCATTAACTTGCTACTATTGAGAAATGCATTTTGGGTTTTTAGCTTAAGCTTTTTTGATGCAGTAAGTATACTCCTCTAAAGCATTAGGACACACCTTGGGATTTTCAACAGATTTCATACTATAGAAAACATTATATAGCCTCACTATGACTTCAAGTGAGAGAAAACGGAAAAAAATGGATTATTTTTTGAGATTCAGCTTGATTCTGATTCCAGAGAAGTTGCTCTCTTTCAATTACCACATGTATTCTTCAAAAATATAACAACAAAATACAAATACAAAACCTTGAAAATATGTTTACAACACTCAAAAATCAAGATGAAAGTAACAACACAAATAATTAATATCAATTGAACTTTTTAATTAAAGATATAAAACATTGTTTAAATAAAAAAATTCTTGCCAAAATTTCAATTTATGATGAGATTCTCAATTAGGGAACTGTGATTAGAGAAATGCCAAATAAAATACTGTTTTACATCTACTAGATTGAAAATTTTTTGGATGAAAGTATTGTAACATTTGGTGTGGGTAATGGTAAGGAAAACAGATCACCTCACTTATGGTTTATAGGAGTGAGAATTGGGGACAAATTTTGGGGGTGATTCTCCATGGTTTATCACATAAAAATGCACAATGATTTTATGAGACTATTTCAATTCCTATAGATATAATCATATACATCACAAAAACAATTGCTGCAGTGTAATTGTCAAGTGGCAAAAGGATGAGAAACACTTTAAATTTGCATCACTTTGTGCACAATAGTAAGACATTGCTAAGCAACCATTAAAAAGAATCATCTATGTGCAGATAATCAATTGTCTCAAGGTGTATTGTAAAGTAAGAAGTGGAGAATAATGTACACACATTTCTGGTCACGTTTACAAATTTATTCATTGACTTCTGTGTGACAGACCTTGTATGTTTTATTAGAGATGTAAAGTCTAATGATTTAATAATCACTGGCCTTGAATAAATTACAATCCAGTGCAGGGCAGGGGTCAATCCCCTTGATTGGATTCCCTTTGATGTGCTGAATATAATATATAATAAGAAGCTAATGAACTAGAATAAAATAGCCCCAAGAAAAAAATGATATTAATATCAGAGTTGAATATTAAGGCATTAGTAAATTTAAGGAAAGGAAAAAAGACTGAAAAGATATTCATAACAGAGAGAATATTATAGGTGTCTAAACCATCTCAGCATCATGAATAATAATCTCCTTGTGCCTGGTTCATTTTCAAGCATCTCCTAATGGCTTGCTGAGACCCATATATGATTTCAACAAACTTTGTTCCCCCATTTACTATCTTACTTGCTCTCATAGAAGAATCAATTCTCCTTCTCTTCCAATTACCTAGGAATTTATTATTTGCTTCATCTCTACATTTCCAGTTAACTTTACCTGGGATCTAGGCACCAATTCCCTTTGTATGCACAGCCCATAACAACCAGGGGTCAGACTACCTTTATATGGAAACTTAACTTCCCTTTCTAATTGTTTCACAGCTGGGAAGACCAGGTCTGTGTACTCCCCTATCTGTCCCTGATGCTAAAGAATCATGCCTGGGTGAAGGGCAAGGCACACCTTGGCCATCCAGATTAAGATATCAGAGAGTTGCCAGGTTGAAAGTGGAAATGTATGAAATGCATCATTGCTAATATCTAGATAACCTCAGGCTTTACTGCAAATATTTGATTGAATGGAATTTTGCCTCTAAAATTGCTAATACAATTGGATGTTCAAGAAAATTTATTTTTCCAACATTACATTACAAAAATTCACAAAATTATAACAAAGCTCAAATTGAATACACACAGTTAATCCAAGTAACTATCTTGTTATAGAAATTTCTGTCTCTCCAGAAATATCTTTCATGCTGCTTCTTAGACAATACCCAGTCACCCCTAACTATGATCGGTATATAATTTCTGAATTTTTTTCCACCACAGACTAATTTCACCTGTCCTAGAATTTAATATAAATGAAAGCATACATACTATATCACCTAAGACTCTTTCAATAAACAACGTATTTTTGTGGACCATCAATGCTAAATACCAGTAGGTCATTCCTTTTATTGGTGAGAAATATTTCATTGTGTGAATATACCAAAGTTTAACTATTTTTCTATTGATGGGCACTTGAGGTGTTACAAGCTCTTGGCTATTATGTATAATGCCTCCATGGACATTATAGTACAAATCTTTTTGTATTAAAACATATTGTTTCTGTTGGTTAAGTAGCTAGGAATATATTGTTCAGACATATGGTAAGTGTATGTTAAATTTTTAAAATAAAACAGCAGAACACTTTTCAAAATTTACTTCCCCATTGTAGCAGTATGATATTATGGATGAATTCCCAAAATGAATATTGGATTATGTTTGTAAACTGGTCTTTACCTCTGGGTGTATTAGAGTGTATGGGATTCAGAGGTTTTACTTTTACTTGATTAGATAATGATTAAGGCTTTGATCGGGCCACATCAGTAGGAGGTTGAGTCCCTGCTCCCTTACGGGGCAGGAACTCTCAGAGAAACCCCATCCCAGAGAAAGGAGGATGGACTTTTTGATGTTTGACCCCAGGAAGTAAACACACAGGAAGAGAACACAGAGCAATAGAGACAGCTCCTTAGACATGACAGAAGCCCAGGGGAGAGAGACAGAGCTTTTCACCTATAGTTTATAGCTGGCCTTGAGGAGAGATCACAGCAGCTGAGCCCAGAGAGAAATGAGCCTGGGAGGAGAGGAACCCAGGAAGCCTGAACTCTTTGCAGACTTGGGCAGCCATCTTCCTCCAACATATGGCAATAGACTTGGTGAGAAAATAACTTATGCTTTATGGCCTGGTAACAGTGATCTTCTACCCCAAATAAATGCCCTTTATAAAAACCAACAGATTTCTAGCATTTTGCATCATCAGCACCCCTTGAGCTGACTAATACACCCATTAAAAAAATTCGTATCCATAATCAGACTATTTCTCATTATATGTACTGCTGCACTCGGAACCAAACTTCCATATTCTCTTTCCAAATTATAACAGTTTCCTCATAACCAACCTCCATGCTTCCACTCTCCATTCTCAATAAGACAATCAGAATAATCCTATTATACCATAAATATGATCATGTCCTAAATCGCTCAAATGTCTTCCCATTGAACTTCAGATAAAATCCCATAACCCTTTATGATGAGGTATCCCAGTATATTTATGATCCCATCTTCAATTATTCTCTCTGTTGCTCCCTTTCTCTTGCCACACTGGACTTGGTGATTTTCTTCCTATAAAACAAGGGTATTCCATCTACAATTGCTATTTCCTCTTCCTAGAACTCTCCTCCTGCATGTAAACTCAAAATTTATTTTATATTTTGATTTTATTTTGTATAGGTCTGAGCAGCACTGTTTATATTTTGAGTTGTTGATTGGGAGTGTCCTGTGTATTGCAGATTATTTTGCAGTGTCCCTGGACTCTCTCAACTAGATACCAGAACATCCCCCTACCCAGTTGTGATGACCAAAAATGCCTGACAATTGTCCCCTAGAAGAAAAAATTCTCCTGAATGAGAAAGACTGATTTAAGTCTTGGCTCAAATATTTACTAATCAAATGTGCTTTGCCTGATTATGCTATCCTAAATAGTACACATCCCATTTCCATGGTCTTGCCACTATCACTCTCTTTGCTTGCTTTCCTTTTTTTTTCATTCATGGCACTTTTTAACCCAGGTGTATTAAATATTTGCCTCAATGTTTATTATTTGTCTTCACTACTCTAAGTACTAATCTCCATGGGACAATGAACATTTTCTATTTCCTTCATTGCTCATAATTTCAGCACCTAGAATAATTCATAAGAAAGAGAAGGAAGCAGAATATTAATTGCTTCATATTACTTTTATATAAAACTATTATCTGGTACATTTTTACTAAAAATTTATTGATATATATCATTCAACATGAACATATATAAACAAGTGTATAGTAAAAGTTGTGAACTTACAAAACAAACATGTATATCATCATACTTTTTATATGAAGGTTTAGACTGCATTTTCCCTCTCATTTCTAGCAAACAGAATATTGGCAGGGAGTTTGAAAGTATAGATTATACATTTATCTCCTTCAGAAATTAAAATAAAACTATATAAGTATCATTTTTAGTATGTTCTATTCTCATATGTAGCAAATGTTCCCCAACAATGCAAGGTGGTGTTGATGGAGTGATATATGGGAGTCCTGTATGTCATGCATGATTGCTTTGTAAACTCACAACTTCTCTAATAAAAAAAGAAAGAAAATACTTATTTATAATAAAACCCAAACCAATAATTTGGTGTTCTTGGGGAGCATTTATGAAACTTATAACTTCTGTATTTATTGATACTAAAATTTCCATATAGATGATATGTATAAAAAAGAATAGAATAGAAAGGAAAAGAAAAGGGAAGAAAAGAAAAAGATGAAAAAATGTTTCAATGTGTAGATATAAAAGAATAAAAGACTTTCTTATGGAATGTAACTAAAGCCTTTTCATTAAAACTACTCATCATCTGCAACAGCATTTAAATGAATGTTTGAAATTTCAGAATATTATTTCTCAGTTTTAAAAAATATTTGTCACATAAAAGTTTTCTGTGAATTCTTGAATATTATTTATACAGTACATGGTGGTAAACTCTAGGAGATTTAAAGGTATTAATAGTTAACTATAAAATAGTTTACTTTATACTATATAATGATTTTGTATTAAATTTCAAATAAAATATTTTCAAATGTGTTAGTGAGAAACATATTTGTTCTATGAATATTACTTTTAATATTAGTTTTTGTAGATGATATGGTTACCCTCCTGTTTTACTCCTTATTTTTGACATGTTTTGACATATCATTCTACCATAAACTTTGCAAGGATACTATAATTAACCCCCATAACCATCCTTTACTAAGATCCACTAATTGTCTACACTTTGTTCTGCTTTGTTCTTTCCCTCCCTCCCTCTTTCCTTCTCTCCCTCCCTCCCTCTTTCCTTCCTTCCTTCAAATTTAGTAATATAGATGTACTTTGTTTTAGAATAATTTGAGGGTAAATTGGTGATATTTGTGCCTTTTTATCCCTTAATGCTCCAGTGTATATTTTCTAAGAATAAAATATCCTTTGGATAACCACAGTAAAATTAGATTTAAAAAACCCCAGGGTATTTAATATTAATATTATATCTAACCCCATCCAAATTCAGTTTCATGAACAGTACAAAGAAAACCATTTTTAGCTATTTTATTTTACTGAATTAACCAAGATATTGCAATCAGTTTTTCTTTCTCTTAAGTCTCCTTTAGTCTGGAATAATACCTTTTTCAGTCCTTGGGTTTGATAATTCTGAAGTACATTCATTAATTCTGAAGTATATAGGCCTATTACTTTGTAGATTAACCTTCATTTGGGTCTCTGCAGTGTTTCCTTGTGATTAGATTTGGGCTATGCATTTTTTTTAGGAGGTCCTAAGGATTGCACCCAGGAATTCATATATGGGAAGAAGGTGCTCAACCACTGAACTACAACTGCTCCCCAGTAAGGGTTGGTTTTTTCATTTGGACCTTGTATGTTGGAAACAGGTGTTCAACCACTTTAGAAACATCCGTTCACCAAAATATGGCTTTTAGCAAGAAATAATGCAGAGATGATGTTGCATCATCGATAGTATGATAAGGAAAAGACCTTGCACACTTACTAAAAATCCTAAATGTTTCTCTAATAAAGGGACAATTACCAGTTATAGCTTTACTCTTAGGTAAATCATTTTTGGAGTAGGTGGTCACTTCAAAATTGTCCATGGGTTGGACATGGTGTTCCAGAATTTTTAAAAAATTACTTCATTACCCCAGGTTTAATTTGGATATAATACTTTTAAGCCACAAAAATCCTTCTAAGTTGTCTTCCTCTATATAATTCCCCCCTATACTAATTCTCTTATTCTGTTATCCTAACTATATTTTCCTTTTTATTTTAATTGATTTATTTTGTTCTCTACTTCCTATCTTCATTTATTTATCTGAAATGCAAATTATTATGAAAAACTGTATAACCAGTGTGTGTGTGTATTTGTGTGTGTATGTTTGTGTTAGTGCTATGGAAGATTAGATTACATAAGTGCATGATGGATTGATGGCATTTCCATTGTTTACTAAATATATGGTTCCCCTCATGTGAGACTTCAGTGTAGACACTGTACATCTTAATCTCACAGGTAGAGTAAAAAGTGAGAACAAAGAAAGCTGGAAGTATTTTACTGAGTTTAGTGTAAAATAATTTTTCATAGGAGGACATGGTTATTATTGGTAAGTTTCTGTAATAAAAAATTTAGAGGCAGTATTAGAAATGAAGTAAAAACTTGTAATTGGTCATTAAAGTTGTGGTACACTTTACTACAGAAAATACAATGAATATAACAATTCAAGATATAACCCATGGCAGATAGATCCAAGGTGCTGCTGTTAATCTCCTCTGTCTATTCTTGGCACCAAAATCCTATTGTCAATTCTAACTTGGGAATCTACAATACCCTTTTATTTGTCCAACTCAATTACAGGGGGAAAGCAGATTCCTGTAACATACATGAGCTCTCCTTACTTCTACTATCTGGAGACAAAGTTTGTTCACATTCTCTGCATGCCTATCAAAATTTTATTCCCTTCATTGACACAATACATCTTAAAATAAAATTTTATCATACCATTAAATGGCTTCAAATCCGGTTCTTCCATCTGCCTTTAATTCTCCTATAAAGAGTTCTTTTTCACTGATGTCTTTTTATTTTTTATTTACTCTTGATGATATTCATTATTTTATTTTTCATACTCTTATAGTTTCAGAGTTCTATTGCTGTAGTGAATATACAAATCATAGTGATTATCTCAAGGTCCATTTTAATATGCAAATACTCTTTCAGTTATCTTAACACAAGCAAACAATGTGAAAAATTAGTTTATAATATAAGTACATGAAAGTCTCTTATTCAAAAATATTGAAATTTTTAAAGACAAACTAGTGGTAAAATGGAATCAATGGTCTTGGGACACTGTGATCTCTTGCCCTGAGGGCATTCAAGATGTAGATGGATACTAAATTGCAAATGTGTTATAGGTAGATTAATGATTTATTTATTTTATTTATGGATGCTCACATATTTGAAAGGCTGGTATTGAGTTTAAGTAGCTTTCTTCTTAATAAACCATAGTACAGTTTCAGAATTGAGAACTAGAGTTCACAATTAGAAATGCCAGCAATACCAGACTGAAGTAAAAGAAATAAAAACAAATTAGGAGCATTAGAGATAAGAATGCATAGTGATATTCCGGTTTATACACCTGACAAGGTATGGCTGGAGAGGCATGGAATCTTCAGAGAGGAAAAACTCTTGGTCCATAATTATATTAATTAATCTGACACTCATTTTTCTCTGATACAGAAGGTGGTGCTTTGGCATTCATCCTGAATGTAAAATAGGAAAGAAGTAACTCACAACATTATATATGATAGCATGTCCTTCCCTCCATAATCAGATGCTATCATATTTGATATAAGTACCCATTTAGTCTACCATGACTGAATAAATAATTGGACTTTCTGGTCATCATTTGACTTCTGAGATAATTTTGATATTTCACCACAAGGATGACAGAGAGAACTGTAGCTAACACCTTCCAGTTAATTTGCCTTACTCTATTTTATTTCCAAGACACTTTCTCCCATCTTCATAGAACCTTTGGAATGCATTTAGCTTCACAGCTTTGTCTTTTTTCTTTTGATGTATTTATTCTAGACCTTTCTGCCACTTTGTGCTTGTATAATCAGACTGGAAATGGGGTGGGGTTTTAAATTGTGTTGAAAAGAGATAGCAAATAAAAATCAACAATTGTGAAAGCCCAGGAAAATATTTCCATATTTGTGATTTTGCTGGATTTTACATTTTTATATAATAAAAATGTTATTTTGAAATAAAAAAATTGGTAATCACTTACCTTTCCATGTATTGATTTTTCCTGAATGAAATGTTATTCATAATACTTATTAAAACTATAGACCTGATTGCAGAGGAGGGTGCAATAGGAAAATAATGAAAAAATAAATGATTCTTCAGACCTAAATAAATGTTAACTTTGTGGATATGGCACAAATAGTCCATTTCCTGATCTGAAGGTCTTTTTTCAGTTTCATCAGGGAACTATCAATATTAGGGATAGTGATACAAAAATAACAAAAAAACTATGTGTAATTTCCTTCAATGAGGTTTTTCATTTCTTGGACCTCTTAGTCCAATCATAAAGTCACTTCTAGTTCTATTCTGAAAATCCAGTAAATGATTGCCTAAACATTTGAGAGCATCTTCCTTAGTAAATCCAACAGGCATGCACATACTCACAGAAATAGGCAGACAAGAAACATAAGATTTTAGCTTACTGAGTTGTTGGGTGATAGAGAAATATAATGCAATAAACCACAAGCTTAGAAGCCTGATGGCTGTTGCCTTGGCTTAGTTTATTTCCTTTCACTTTTCCTCTCAAATCTTTTTAGTTGTTTCCAGTTCTAAATACAAACTCTCATTGAAGTTTTGTGATTTTTTAATCATACCATGTTGCCCACAGTTAAATTCTTCCCCATAGTAATTATGTTTCTGGCTATCTCAACATGTTTTCCTAAGATACAAATAGACACTGAGACTATCTTTATTTAAGAATAAGGAGATGGAGGATATTGGCTTAAATCAGATCATTCTTTTAAATTTCAGTTTATGGCTTAAGCACCAAGGATTTAGAAAATGAGTTCAGGGTGTTCAAAATCACAGTTGAAGCTTTTCAATAGAATTTTTCTCATCCATATTATTGAGCATCCCATATATTGTCTTCCAGGAAGAGAAGACAAACAAAAATTGAACTAATATTTATTTAACTATATGCCATTACACTGGACAAATTGCTTTATGTACATTATCACACTTATTCTTCTAAATAATAGCATAGGCAAAGGAAATGAAGTGTCTAACTGGTATAATATTTTTACACCATGTATGATACATAAAAGTATATTTTCTTTATACATAGATTTCACAAATCAGCCTTTAAAATGGCAACACAAATAATGGGCAGAGAACCAATTTTACAAAAGACCCTTCTCTTTATCAAAAGGTTTATCCATAGGAAAATGTACTAAATTACATTCATTTTTATACCAGTTTCTAATTAGATGTACTTTTCATCTATTATATTAGTGAAATGATGTTTTGATGAACGTTTGTTAAATCAAAACGTTTGCTGGCAAAGGTGTGGGAAACTATGTCTCATGTATTTTTCATATGCGTTCAAGTGGGTGCAAGGGGACGGTTTTGAATATCTAAAATATCACAACTGCACATAGTCATGAGCCCAATGATTCAATTTCATACATATACCCTTACTCTCACTCACAAAACCCTTTGCATTATACCAAAAGATGTTAAACAACTTAAATGTCCATCAGAAAGGGAATGAATAAATCAGGGATGATACTTTTATGCATTAAAAACAAAGCAGATGCTTAGGAAATGGTCTCTAGATATATAATACAGTGCAAAAATCAAAGACTGAATTATACACTTCGAATGGTAAAATTTTCATTAGCAGTAGAATACTATCTATTATACACTCACTATATATTACATAAAAGGATTGTGTTTTATATAAATGGATTGTATTTTGGAGAGTACCAAGGAAAAGCATAATAGCTGCAGTCTTTGGGGAGAGAAACTGCTTTCTAAGAATCAGAAAAAGGGTAAGACCTACATTTTAAGATGTGTCCTTTGTTAATATTTGAAAATATATCATAATCACACCCTCATTTATAAATAAAGATTTTAAAAATTTTATCTTAGGAGTAGAAGTGGTTGCATGTTTACATTGACATGACACTAAGACCTCAAATCTCTCTTCTGAACTGGAAAGGAGGAACAACAATATTCTTATGGCAAGATTATTTTCCAGGAGCTTGAGTAAGATGGTGAATCAGATGTAGAGGAAGTTCTGGAATTCAGTGCTCTTTACATTAAATACCACTGCACTTTCATTAAATTATAGGTTCTCTTGCATTCTGGGAAGTGATCCAACTGTAGTTTTTTTTGTCAAAATTCTTCAGCATAGAGAAATGAAAAATTGTTTGTTGATTCTATTGATTAAATATTTAGAGAGAAAAGGATAGATACATATGATAAAGATACAGACATGTACACGTATATCTATTTCATATAATTTTTATGCAATAAGATGTCATGCCATAAGACTGACTTGCATTAGAATGGAAGCAATATAAGGACTTGGATTTCCATTTTTTCACTGTTAATTTTCAGCATCTAGAATAAAAGTAGGTGCTAAATCAATATTTGTGAAATGAACAGAAGGATTCAAGAGAATTTCCCATAGGTACAATTCTATGGTGTCCTACAATATTTTATACTTACTTTTCATTGAGGAGATAGGAAATCTGCAAATTACTATATCAATGACAAAGTCATCACCTCCATGAAGTATTTCCTGGAATGCCCAAATATAATATTTCTCTTTGATTGTTCCTTTCACTACAACTACAAATAGCCCTTACCTTGTAGCAGACATTTCCATCACAAACTGATGTGCACACATTTTACTTTAAACTTCTTGCTTTAGATTGTAAATAACTCCTATAAAAGACTATATGCTATCTTTTTGCAGTGCCTTATATGTATTAGATACTTACCATGGACTTAAACAGATTGACTTTCTCTGAGTATTAATAAATTCAAGTAAGTTATTCCCCCCAAAAAATCTTACCAGATTTTATGAAGATGTTAGTATGTGCTGGTGCCCACTTTTTTTCTCAAGGTAATTTGGAAATAACTTACTCAGACAAGAAGAAAAAGTGCTTCTAAAATGCTGCCTGATTATTCTGGAAAAAGGATCACTTTGATCTCTCAAAGAGGCATAGGTTTCTCACATGTCTACTAGAATGCAAACTAAGATGCTCCAGTTTCATCCTACACTTTCTGACTCCAGCATCACACAAGATTTTGACTGGGGAATGAATTTTTTGGCCTCCCTTGAGGAGTACTTAACATGAATAATGCAAAATATCAGATTCGGGGAAGGTCATTTCCTGAAGTATCCCTTCCATACCAAATAAGAAACATGACCCAGATGAGAAAAAGAGCTTAATTTGTCTTTTTAGGTTATGGAAATAGTGGCCTATTTCTGCAATTGAGGTGTTAATTGGTACCTAAATAACATACCTTAACGAGAATAAAGATACATGGTCATCCAGTACTCAGACGTTGGTTTCTAATACCATTGTTCAATAAAAAAAAAAATAGGATTTCTAGGAGATTTGTTTAATTCTAAGGCTATGACAAGGAATGTATACGATTAACTAGAGCATATTTTAGTGTCAAAAGGTAAGTAAGAACTAAAATGTTGAAAGTATATCAATGGGACACAGGAGACAATAGAGCTCTCAATTGGCAAACCTGGAAAAATGTGAGAGAAAATAAATAGTGCAGTATTGGAATATTATCCAAAGTATAAAATAAATATCCATGTGTCCATACTGATATAAATGAGTGATTAAATACAATTTAGATGGGGGGAACAGACAAATTGCCCATATATAACAATTCCAAATTATTTATATAGATTTTACACTTGCAAGGAGGGAGATCATAATGCTAAAACACCACATTTAGTATGGGATACACACAGTGACTTCCTTCCAAAGAGTACATTATGTAAAGAGGAAGGGGGAAGGGTAACATCCAGCCAAATCATCCAGGTAAACATCAACAGGGCTGAGTTATATTGTTAGTATATACCCTTGATATGATGTAATGATATGGAGGCTTCCCTTTGTGGCCTTCCTCTCTAAAATCCATAACCCCAATATAATCATGACAAAAATGTCAAAGACACTCAAGCTGAGGAATGATGTCCCAAAGGTCTGAGCAGTCTTCCTCAGTACTGTCAAGGTCATGAAAGATAAGGAGTCTGAGAAACTGTCACTGTTTGGAGGTGGTTAAGGAAACAAGATGCCTAAGTGTAATGTGGTATCCTGGATGGGATTCTAGAATAGAATAAAAATGTTAGGTCAAACTTAAGGAAATCTCAGTAAATTATGGAAATTAGTTAATTTAGTTGTGCCAAATGTACCATAGTAAAGTAAGATGATATTAGGGGAATCTGAGAGAGGAGTATATGGGGACAGCTATAATATTTGTGCAACTTTTCTGCAAATATAATATTATTCTAAAAACATTTTTATTTAAAAATGTTTAACCTGAAAGTATAAGTATAGTTAATTCAATTTATCAACTACTTAATGAATACTAATTATACAAAACATCATGTTCTAAATGTTGGCATACAAATCATTTTATAAAACATAGTTTGTAGAAAAGAAAACATTACTTCTAATTTTTGCCTTTAATTTTAGTAACATAAACAAAGCAAAGTAGAAGGGTAATTAGCATCTTTGATGTACATTCTAGGTGACAGTTACCATAAAAGAAATTTTACATGTTGACACTTAAATTTGCTCCACAATGCTTTCAATGGTGATTATTTTATTTACTATCTAAGTAAAGTGAGACTCAGAGATACTAAGCAAATTGTTTTTTTAAAATATATATTTGGATTACATATATGTTACACCAAAAATACAGAGATTCCCAAATGCCCCACTACCCACATTTCCCACACCCTCCCACATAAACAACATCCTTCATTATTGTGGCACATTCATTGCAATTGATAAATGCATCCTGGGGTATGGCCACTGAGCATGGACCATAGTTCATATTGTAGTCTACACTCTCTCCCACACAGTTCTGCTTATTATGGGACGATACAGAATGGCCTATATCTGTCATGGCAATGTCATTCAAGATGATTCCCAAGTACCAAAAAAGCCCCCATATTACAACTGTTTTTCCCTCTCCCTGGCCCCCAGAGCCTGCAGTGGCCACTGTCTCCACATCAATGTTGTAATTTCTTCCATTACTAGAATCACAATATGCCTATAGTAGAATACCATTAAGTCCACTCTATTCCATTATTCATTCCACAATCTGGAGGATTCTGGGATGGTGATGTCCACTACAACCTTAATTAAGAGGGGTCTCCAATCCCATACAGCCAATGGATGGAACTCTCTTGCTTGCAGTTGTAAGCCCTTTCATGTCCTTGGTATGGTGGCTGTCAATCCTCACCTATTTGTTAGTTGTCCTGTGTGAGTCCAATGAAATGGAGAGCAGGTTTTAAAACTCTGCTGAGGATCTGGAACCAGCTAGCACACAGACAGCTCAAAGATTCCAGTCTCTTGGACATACACCTATAAACTCCAACAGCAAGTATAGGTTTAAATAAAAGGTACAGATGAGCC
>JAQZBX010063612.1:0-16659 GCA_029593785.1 Cabassous unicinctus | reverse complement strand
CACTATTGTAGTGATTTTGAAAAAAAACTATTTGCTTCATCTCTATAAAAAGAAAAGCACAGTATATCTAGGCTGATTTGACCTGGGGTAACAGTGGCAATGATATCAACGAGATAGTGGAATTATCCCAAAGTCAAATGCTTTAAACACAGCTATTTTAAGTGGTCTCTTATTCACATTCTCACTTTCTTAGACACTTTATAAAATTGGTTAAACAGTTTTATTAGGGCTCAAGTAAAAAAATATTAAAACCTCAGTGCAGGAAAGCAGATGTGGCTCAAGCAATTGGGCTCCCGTCTAACACATGGTAGGTCCTGGGTTTGATTCCTGGGGCCTCCTGGTGAAGGCAAGCTAGCCATGGAGAGCTGAAGGCTCATGCCACAGAGAGATGAGCTGGTGCCACAAGATGATGCAACAAAGGGAGACTCAGAGAAGAGACAGTGAGAGATGCAGCAGACCAGGGAGCTAAGGTGGCTTAAGAGACTGAGTGCCTCTCTCTCACACCAGAGGTCCCAGGATCCGTTCCTGGCGCATCCTAAAGAGAAAGATGAGAAGAAAAGACAAGCAGACATGGAAAGAACACACAGCAAATGGACACAGAGAGTAGAAAGCGAGCACAAACAACAACAAGGGGGAGGAGGATAAAATAAAATTTAGAAAATTAAAATTAAAAAATAAAAATCATTAAAAAAACAACAGTTCCGAATAAATTTGCCAACATATTTCCTAATATTTGTAAACAAATTTATAAAAAAAATTCAATTCATTACCATGAATCACCTATCTACATGATGACTGAAATGACAATCAAATTAAAACTACCAACTATTGGTAAGTATGTGGATTAACCATAGCTCTAACACATTGGTAGTCAAAGGGCAATTGTCATCCTTATATGGGAAATTGTATGGAAATATGTAGTATGAATAAATATCCACCCAAAGGCAGGTACAAAAATATTCACAGTAGCATTATTTCCATTAACATAAAAAAAGAATTACGCTCATGTTTATCAGAGATTAACATTAAATCAGAATTGATGAATTTTTAAAGAGTCACGTAGAAAATATTTTAGGCTTTTCAGGCTATGAAGTCTCTATCACACACTCACAAATCTGCCATTGAATCTCAAAAACCAAAAACAACATATAAATGAATGGCGTGATTGTGTTCCAATAAAATTTTATAGGCGATAGATTAGCTAATCCCAGCTCTAGATTGAATAAATGATGTTCGGTATATTGTGCATTGGACTGCTCCGAAGCAATGAAAACGCAGAACCACCAAAATAACCAAAAACTTGGGGAATCTCATAAACATCGCTTTAGTGAAAGATGTCAGGTATAATTGTATGCCAACAGTATGATTCTGTTTCCACATAGTTCAAAAATATACAAACCAATCTCTTATATTGGACATCAGTTTGTGATGGTGTGTGTGGACGATTTCTGAGATGCTTAGTTAGGTCTTGTTTTATGCTTTTGGCTCTGGATGCAGAGATAGTTTCATTTCTGAAAATTGACTTTATGTATACTAATTATATGATCATTTTTCTAAAATGTTTTCCAAAATCAAAATTCTTTCACTGTCATATTGGAAGCAACTACAGAATTTCAATATTATGTTTTCAATCTTCAGCAGTTTCTCACATATAATAAGTATTCAAATATATTTGTAAATTCAATGTAGAAAACAGTTTTCACAGAATGTCAATCAATAATTCTGCTTTGTGTTAATCACAGTGTGCTGCCTTGCTTTTAAAACAAAAACGTCTTTATCAACACAAGGACACTTCTAGTCCTTCTCCATCAGCAGAGATACATAATGTACTTTGGTACTAGTATTATACAATGAACTTTGTTTCATAACAGTTCATGCCTCAGGGCCAGGGAATGAATATCTGAAAATGGTGTTCTTGTCTGTAGACAGTTGAGTACTTAGCATTATTTTAGTGGCAGCAATGTCACCCAGAAAGCCTTCAACTTACACATATGTTTCTTATGTGCTTACCTCTGGTGCTTAAAATTTCTCCTAAAGATATTGATTTAAATTATAAGAGTATCACTCTGAAGTAAAACACAAATCCCTTTGGAAGACTAATTAACTTATCCAATTTGTAAAAATGAAGTAGCTATCCAAGCATCGGTTTCAATGGAGAGGGCTGGAGGGAAGTTTGACTATGTGATATGCAAGGGCAGTCATGTATTGGAAGCTTATTCTGGGTCCAGCCCAAGCAGAGTTTAACCTGAAGGGATTGACATCTCTGGAGAAAGAGAAGCACCTAAAGGGAAAATGAGTTTGGAAAGGAACTAGAAGAAGGTGAGCAAGGACGACTACACCTCCTCCAAATATGCACTGGAGAAGTAGATAAAGGTAGTAAAGATCTTGGGTAACACAAATGCATTAGGTTCTTGTTGTTACTTAGGGACAATTATTAGCAATTGCTTGGGTTGTCTGAGCTTTGCCTCAGTACTATTTCCCAAAGGAGTATATTTTTTATTTTAGTATTTAGATCATCACATGAAGAATGGCAATGGAATACGAAAAGGCATTAAAATTGTTACTTAAATCACTTCTCTCAAAATTAAAAATATATTAATTTCACTGGTTTTGGTCCAATGATTCTGCTAGATTTACCAAAATCAATGTAGACAATAAGAACAACAAAATCCATACTCTGGATTACTCCCAAGTAGGGTCTTAAAAGACACAGGAATGATCATGTCAATGCTGAAGTGCATAAAATGTTATAGGACTAATATATCTTACTTTTTTTTTCCACACACACATTTTGCATTGACTGATTTAGTGGCTGTTTTAGTTTCCTAGGCTGCTCCAGCAAATACCAAGAAATGGGTTGGTTTAAACAATGGGAATGTGTTGGCTTACAATTTTGAGGCTGAGGAAAATGTCCGAATCGAAGCATCAACAAATCAATGACTTTTTCCTTAAAACAAACTGCTGGTGATCCTTGGCTCTTCTGCCACATGGTAAGGCATATGGCAACATCTCCTGGTGTCTCACTTCTCTTCTGGTTTCACTGCATTCAGCTTCTTGCTTCTGTGGCTTTCTCTCTCTTTGTAGAATTCCATTCTCCTATAAAGGACCCCAGTAATAGGATTAAGACCCATCCTGACTTAGGTGGCTCACACCTTAACTGAAGTAACTTCATCAAAAGGTCCTACTTATAATAGGTTCATACCTACAAGAATGGATTGAAAATATTATTATGAAGACTATAAAAATTGATATGAAAATAATGTGATTTAATTTGGGTAATGATACGCTGCAAATTCTGAACATTACTATACAAATAGATATTTTTGTCATTATGATTTCATAGATTTGCATTAGATGGCATACATTTAATAGTCAGTTTACTTCAAGCAATCCTTGCAATACACACTCACACACACACAGAAATATATAGTTACTGACAATGAGAACAAAGGAAAAAGTGGTTAAAGTGCTAAGACAATACAGTGACTTCTATCCTGTGATATTGGGGGATGTGGTGTTTATTGATGACAGATTGGATCTCAAGGGATTATGGGGAAAAGAGAGTTTGTATTAGTGGTATTTTGCTGCCTAACAAATTTCACAGATGTATCCACTTACTCTGGGTTGCCAGTTGCCAATAACAATTTTCTCACTTCCTTTTGAGCCCTCATGAGCATTGTGCACCAAGTTCAGATTTTTTTATAATGAATTGTCTAAAATAATTTAGATTTTCTCTATCATGCTGTACAAAACCCTTCAATGCTTTGGCTACTTCTGGCTCCCTTAGCCATTTCCACATATTTCAGTATTTGTTCTCCCACATCCAATACTAAGTTTGAGTTCATTCTCTAACATTGCATAATAAATGACCACAAATTTAGGAGCTTTAAACAACATCCATTTTCTCACTGTTGATTAGGAACCTGGGCGTGGCTTAGCTCTGTCATCTGTTTCAAGGTTTCTCAGAAGGCTGCAATCAAGGAATAGGTCAAGTCTGGGATGTAATCTAAAGGCTTGACTGGAGAAGGACCCACTTCTAAACTCATATGGTTGTTGAACAGAATTTAGTTCCTCAAGCGCTGTGAAATTGAGGGCCTCGGTTTCTAGCTCACTTTTGATTTCCTCAGTTTCTTGCTACAAGGACCTGTCCACAATATTTAAAAATTCATATATTAGCATTTTGCATGTAATTTACCAATGCTTTGCTAATCCTGAGTTTGGTGGAAAAGGATTTGCAACAGAGGCTTCTGTTTAAAATATTTTAAAGGCATCAAATGAGAGCTATATTAAATTTTTATTTGATTACTTTTCAAAATATAAACAAAAGGTACTCTTTGAGAAGTGCAAAGTGTAATATAAAGATGTTAAAAGGCAAAGCTGATAATATTATTTTATTTCCCATCTTCATTCCCATCCGTTAATTAGCAATTTGTTTAATATCCTTTCAGATAATTTTCCTTACATGCATAAACATAAAAATATTCAATCAAATATAAAGAATTTATATTTATTTTAGAAAACGATAATTAAATAATACAAATTATAATGTAGTTTGTAAGTCAAAAAATAGAAATCTATCTTTAAAAATAATGATGTAAGTATACAAATAAGGATAAACATATATGTATGTACTATTTTTAAAATAAGAGCATATTTAGGATGTAATTTTATTTTACTTACTTAGTGGAGCCTTTTCTCCCCTCCTCTTTTCATTTTAAAATCTTATGCCCTATATGCTGTTTCCTTCTTATTAAGACACACCCCAGAAAACTCATTTTGACACCTTGTCTTTACCTTTTATATTTTTCTTCAGCTTTATCACCAGGTATAGTCATTATTTGCTTTCTAGAAATTGGTACATTTTTACAATTGTATGTTAGTCTACTCAGCCAAGCCTAGTCTTTTGCAAATCCTTAAGCATCAATAGGAAGAAACTAATGCATTTCTTTTAATGGCTATATAATATTCCAAATAATTGAACTGTTTTAATCCAGTCTCCTATTTCCTTATTGATGGTCATTTTTTTCCCCAGTTTTTGGTCACTACGAACTATGCTACAATAAATATCTGTATAAGTATAACTACTTGAAGTTTTTTTTACCAAGCTGCCATGGAGTTAGTTCTTCCATACTTGTTCATCAAAGCCATCAGGGAATAGACCAAATTTAAAGGAAGGGAATAAGACACAATGTTTCCATGGGAGAAAAGACAAAAATTTGCAACCATCTTTTATCTGCCATGACTAACATCAGCCAGTTGTAGAACACTGAAATTTCTCATCCCCAGACTCCTTTTGTATTACCTTTTAGCTTCTTCAAACAAATGCCCAAGTGAGTGTATGTGTGTGAATTTTTAATTGTCACATGCACACACAGCAAAGGCACTGATTAAAGAGGTACATAAAAATCATATTTCCAAAGGGAAGGTGGATGGAAGTTTATATCAGTAAGGCCAGTGTGAAGGAATGGTTAGCTCAGGTTTTTGTTGAGATTGCCAAGTCAAGCCAGGGTCCAACATTGTAGACTAAGATGCAGGATGCATAGAGGAGTACATCAGAGCTCTTGGGGCAAATTTTGGGGAGGACTCAAATTTACAATTTTGCATTTCATCGTTTAAGAGAAATTGGCATGGATAAAGGCTAACTAAAATTATTTTTGGAAACAAATAGAATCCTGCTTTTTACAAAAACATCTTATTTGCACACAGCTTTTTTTAAAAAATCAGCCTTGCATACATGATCAATATTAGTCAAATAAGCTTCCAATGCCTCTTATTTCTATTCTTTATCCATCACCCACCAGCTTCACAACCTAAAAATAGTTTGAGAAAAATATTAAATAGCCTATTATTGTGCAAGTCCACATGTTTAATGGTTGCAAGATATAAAAAAAATTAGACAAACCTGTTTTTATTTCTGAGGAACATGTTAGAATGTAGTAACAAGGCACATCTGTGGAACAATAAACAAAATTGGAGAGTGTGGTAAATTTAGTTCTGGTGGATTGAATTGTGTACTCAATTTAGATGTTCTTATTCTTGTCCTGCATTCTGGTGGCTGTGGACCCATTGTAGATAATCTCTCTTCAAGATGTTACTTCAGTTAAGGTATGACAGCATGAGAATCAAATGGATTTAGAAGCCAGGAAAAGTTGCTGTGTGCATTGCCAAGGGGTAGAAAAATGAACAACCAGGATTGCCAGCAGCAACCACAGAGTGCCAAAGTTGTTGGGAAGAAAGTATTTCCTATCTGATGCCCTAATTTGGGTCTTTTCCCTAACCACTGAATCATGAGCCAATTCCCATTGTTTAAGCAAATCTATTGCATGGTATTTGTTTTAGCAGTTGGGAAATTAAAACAGGAATGTAGGGTGTTTTGTAAAACACCTAAAAATATGGAAATAGCTTTGGGAATAAAGTTACTTTGAATGAGGTCTTAGAAGAGAATGATTAATGTGTTATTGTAAATTGAAAGATAGGCAATACTTGCTATAAGTTGGCAGATAACTTGGCAAACTTGTGTTTTGGATGTTGGTTTGAAAGTAAAATTTGTAAGAGATGAACTTGGATATTTAGCTTAGAAGATTTCCAGGTTAAGTGCAAAAGGTTCACCCCATCTTTTCCTTGCAGCTAGCTTATAGTAAAATGCAAGAAGAAGGGGATAAACTGAGAACTGAATTCTTAAGCCCAAAGAAACAAGAAAGTGAGGTTTGGAAAATTCTGAGTCTATCCAGTAGTGTAATGGCAGCACCCCACTTTCTGGAACCAAAAACTGTTTTACTTTCCCAGCTGCTAAATCAAATACCATATAATAGCTTGCTTAAACAATAGGAAACAACTCAATCAGGGACCTCTCTGAGTTTCCAGGGAGATAGCCGTCAGAAGACATGGCTCCATGTGAGGGTTTAACTGAAAGACCCTTTGCCAAATAGGTTGTGAATGGACATGGATCTAGTCAGCTATTTCAGTGACAGCCAGGATTGGTGGTGTAGGTCTGGAAAGGATCTGTGGAAAGTCTTTCTGTCTGATGGTTTGGATCCCTGTGAACTTTACACAAAACCAACAAGGATTTTGAAAAATTTGTATGAACAGAACCACTGCCAGCCTAGACTGAAAGGGACAGAAAAGGAATGAATTGAAGAAAGAATGACTTCAAGGCAAAGTTATGGAAGTTGAGATTTTTGAATGAAAAGATTTCCTCAAGCCAAGATATTGGGCTCACTCATGTGTGTGTAAAGGTCAGGTCCACTCCTGTGCTCTAATTTGGCAGGCCATTTCTATCACAGTGCTTGGAGGGATCAGATCTTGTGCCCCATTTGGCAGGGTGAGTGCTGCAACCCCAGTTTTCAGAAATTATGCAACCTGTACCCCAACATTTTCAGAGAGCTTGACTGCCAACTCATTGTTCGGCATGGGGCCTGTGTATTGGCATTTATGGAGACTAGTCCCTCTCCCAATGCTTGGAGAAGGTAGGGCCTTTACCCTCATATTCAGGGAGAGCATTACTGCTGCACAAGCTATTGGAAGGGTAGGGTTGCCACTACATCCAGCCTGGAGAACAAAACATTGATCCATAGATGACTTTGAAACCTGGAAATCTAATAGAGTTTGCACTTCTCAGTTCAACTTCTTTGGGACATGCTGAAAACATGTAGGGAATCTTGTTTTCCTTCCAATTTTTCCCTTCTGGAATGAGAATGTCTATCCTATGCCTGTTCCACAATTTCCTATTTGAAGAAAATAAATTATTTTCTAAGATTCACAGGTCCACAGAGGGGAATTTTGCCCTAGAATGGACTGCACTCAAAATCGATTTTGATGAGACTTTGTACTTTGCATTGTTACTGAAATGACTTAAGTCAATTGGGATATTGTAATGGAATTAATGCATTTTTCTGTGGGAAGAACATGGCCTTTTGGGGTCTAGATGGATATGTTCTTGATCTTGGTCCACATTCTGGTGTGTGTGGACCCATTGCAAATAAGATCTCTTAAAGATGTTACTTTAGTAAAGGTATGGCCCTATTGAATCATTTTGTGCCTTAATCCAAATTACTAGAGTCCTTTATATGCAGAGTGAGAATCAAAAAGACACAGAAGCCAGGAGAGGCTTCCATGTGCCTTGCCATGTGACACAAAAGCTAAGGACCAAGTTTCTCCTGCAACCAGCTACAGAATGCCACAGTCTTTGGAAAGAAAGCAAAACCTTGCTGACACCTCAATTTTGCACTTCGCTTAGCCTCAAAAACATAAGCCAATAAATACCCATTTTTAAAGACAAAAATTTTTATGTCATTTATTTTAGCAGCTGGGAAATTAAAACATTAGTGGATGCTATACTTTCATAAAATCATTGAAGTAAGATTGGATTGCATGTGATTGGGAAAAGGCAATCGACACACTTAAGGAAAAAAGTTGCATTTAAGATAAACTTTGGAGAATTGTAAGATTTCTAAATGGGGCCTTGAAGAAGACTCTTTCATAAATGGATTAAACAGGATAAAAAATGAAAAGGAAATTGAAGTCTTTAAACAGAGAATCTAATAAATTTCATACAATATCTCCTTGGACTGGAAGAAGAGAGTATAGATTTAATTTAATGAAGTATTACACTAAAATCACTTCTGTTCCCTTCCAGATGTGGATCAATTAGGTGACAAGAGTGAAGAATTGAAAGTTCAGTCTTTGCTAAAACTGTTGCAGTATTCCCTGGGGGGAAACACAGAACCAGAAATCTAATTAATCTCATGTTTGCTTAACACAGAAGTAGGCAGGCAGAGGTTTTAGAGACTTAAGTCCCAAATGCCATTAGCTAAAAATAAAATGTGATATATCACTTGTTCACTTACCAGATGCATGGAGAGAAAGACTTGCTCAACTCAGGCAGAGTTCTGAGTTGCCAAATCTAAATAATGTAGGAAAAGAAGACATTTATTTTTTAAGAAAAGTGTGGGGTTAACTAAATGGCTTATATTATACCTACTTACTCCCTTAAACATTTGTTAAATTCTGTTGTTGGGAGTGGATGTGAATCAAGTGGTTGAGCGCCTGCTTCCCACATGGGAGGCCCTGGGTTCATCCCTGGTGCCTCCTATAACCAAAAGCAAACAATAAGCAAACAAATGGAAAAAAAAAAAAAACTACTTAAGGAAGCCTTTGTGGCTCAGTGGTTGAGTGTCGGCTTCCTGCATATGCAGTCCTTGGTTCAATCTCCGTCCCTGGCAGCTCATAAAAAAATAATAAAAATTCTGTTGTTCCCATTTCTTCATAGAATTTTTGTTAATTTGTTAAGAAATGTTGTTATGACAGCCACACAATTGGTTTATAAATGCTGTGAAAAAGAAGTGAGGAAAAATGATAGTAGGGAGCTAATGTGGCTCAAGCATTTGAGTGCCCACCTCCCAAATGAGAAGTCCCAGGTTCAGTTTCCAGTGCCTCCTAAAAGAAAAAAAACAGACAACAAGCAGACAATGAACAAAACAATAAGCAAACAACAAGCAGACAACCAGCAAACAGATGAGGGAGCCAAGGCAGGAGAAAATAAAGAAAAAAAAGTGATAGTAAAGTTCAATAAAACATGCCTCATGTTTCAGTTAACACTACAACACCATAAAACAAACACTTTGACATAATAATTATGTTTAATAATTTATATACAATATCAATGTCAGTGATATGCTCATTTTTGCTGAAGCTTTAAAATCATTCTTGTTTCTTGAAGAATGAAATAAATGTGATCACTTTTGTTGTCCATTTGTTCATTTATTTTCATACATGAGATGATCAATACTGTATCATTTTGCCCTGTCTACTTAGCTTTGGTGTTTACTTTACATTAGTGTAGTTTTAGAAATGAAATGAGCTTTCAGTTCAATCAAATCTCCTGCTTATGAAAAGGCAATAGAAGCAAGTACATCACATATCTCATGAATGACATCTAGATTTAGAATCAAAGTTTCTTAACTTTCTTTCTCAGACTTTTAAAAAAAATTTCAACCAGAAAACAATGCCTCTTTAAAAGTCACACTTGTCTGGGTATTTTTTGAGGATAATAAATGAGAAAATTTAGAGAAAAATAGCACTTTCTCCTTTACACATAATAACATGTGGATGTCTAGATAGTTACATGTGCATCAACTAATTCTTGATCATTTTTGCAATATTTTAGAACAAGAACAAAGAAGAATAGACAGAGGAAATTCTCCCAGCTTGACTGAATTCCTTTTCTTGGTAGTAACTACTAACTTTGAGATCAAAGAGACCCTATTCATCGTAATTCTAGTTATTTCATTAATATTCTGGCAAACCTTGGAATGATCATTCTAATTAGACTGTATTCCCAGCTTCAGACACCAAAGAACTTTTCCCTCAGCCACTTCTCCTTCCATGACCTCTGCTATTCCAAAAAAACTGGGTCCAAGATGCTCGTGGACTTCTTTACCAAGAACAGATCAGTTCTTTCTTTGTTTGTGTACTTAATTCTTCATCTTCTGTGTCTTTGCAGATTCTGAGTGTCTCCTGTTGGCAGTGATGACCTTTGATAGGTACAAGGCCATTAGCAACCCCTTGTTCTGTACAGCCAACATGTCCAGCAGGGTGTGCTCCCTACTCATGGCTGGGGTTTACCTGGTGGGAATTGTGGATACTCTGACACATATGACATTAACATTCCATTTATGTTTCTGTTGGTCAAATGTGATTAATCATTCCTTCTGTGATTTACCTCTTCTTTACTTCATTTCTTATTCTGATACACAAGTCAATGATTTGTTATTTTTCACCCTTTTCGCTTCATTGAACCGACTACCATAGAAGAAGTTCTAGTGTCTTACTGTTATATCATCTTCTCAATTTTAAAGGTCCACTTGGCTTAGGGTAGTTTCCAAGCTTTCTCCACCTGCACACCCCACTTCACTGTTCTTGCAGTTTTCCAGGGAACTATGATCTTCATGTATTTTTGGCCCAGTCTTCCCAGTCACCAGATGATGACAAAGTGATCCCCTTCTTTTACACATTTGTGAATACCATGTTAAACCCCCCCATTTTGTAGTTTATGGATCAACGATGGAAAGAGTCCCTGGAAAGACTGAAAAATAAAGATTGTTTTAAATATATATGTTTACACACATATGTATATATACATGTACACATACAGGCACATATGCATATGGTTTTATTCCTCAAATCATAAAATATTGTACAAAGTTGTCTCAAATTATTTAATACACATATTATTACTATCTTCTTATGATATCAATATTTTATAGCTTCCTTTATAAGTCATATATTATTATGTGTCTTCCTTCTATTTAAGTAAGGTATTCTCTTTTTTGAGAACTTACCAAAATTCTTATTTTGCCAAATTTTCATTTATTTAATCTGATTTTTACTTATTACTTGAATTTCCTTAAGAGTTACTTAGTGTTTACTATATGCCCGTTACACTTTAGGTGCTCTGTATTTCATGGTGAATCCAATAATTTCTATAATAACAAATCACAACATGTACTGGAAGTGAGAAACATGAACTAAATCATACAAATAATTCACACCAAAGTACAAAACACCATAAAGTAAAATGTCAGAATTAAAAGCAACATGTTTAAATTTAGTGTGCAGAGAAGAAAAGTTTATTTGAAACGAAGTCCCTTATTTTCAGATATAAATAATGAGTAGATATACAAATTGTGTAGAGGAAAGAGTTCTAGTTAGAGAGTTTGCTAATTAGATATCCTAAATGGCTTGAACTATGCTTTTTTAGAGTAAATGAAATCCAACAGGACTAGGTTATAAATAGCAAAACTAAGTCTTGGTAAAATAATCCTTTTGTTATAATTCCTAACTTAGTCGCTTCCTCCAGGAAGCTTCTCTTCTCTTTTCCCTCATTCTCAGCTCTAATTACATGCTCCCTCATTGTAGTTCATAAAGGTTCCTCGTCAAAGAATCATTGCATCTATTACTGTTTGTTAAATCATCACCTACATTGAGTTTGTAAGCATACTGTGCTTAATGACTACTTCATCTCTGTTATCTCATGCACATGCATAACATCTGTGATACAGAATGTGAACACAAACAAATAAATAACAAAACCAACACTCTCAGTACATTTTTTTTTTTTGAGTTGCTGAGGCTGGGAATGGAGCCTGGGACCTCATATATGGGGAGCCGGCACTCAAACACTGAGCCACATTGTCTCCGCTGAATTGTTATTTTTTGTTTGTGTGCTTGCTTGTTGTTTTGTTTATTTGGGGGAGGCACCAGGAACTCAGGCTGGAAACTCCCAAGTGTGAAGCAGGTGCTCAACCATTTGAGCCACATCTTCTCCCCATAATATATTTTATTATTATTTTTTTTAATATAGGTTTTTTAATTTTTTAAAAGATACTTAGATTACATAAATGTTACATAAAAAATATAGGGGATTCCCATATGCCCCACTCCCTACCCCTGACACATTTTCCCACATTAACAACATCCTTCATTAGTGTGGTACGTTTGTTGCAATTGGTGAACACATTTTAGAGCATTGCCACTGAGCAAGGAATAGAGTTAACATTGTAGGTTACACTCTATCCCACACAATTTTGTAAGTTGTGACAAGATATATAATGGCCTCTATCTGTCATTGCAATGTCATTCAGAACAATTCCCAAGTCCTGAAAATACCCCCGGAGTACACCTTTTTTTCCCTCTCCCTCCCCCTCAGAACTTCCAATGATCACTGCTTCCACATCGATTATAAATGTTCCTCCATTCCTAGAATCACAATAAGTCTATAGTAGAATAACAGTAAGTCTACTCTAGTCCATTGTTTCCCCAATCCTGAGGATTCTGGGATGGTGATGCCTATTCCACCTCTAATTGAGAGGGGGCTTAGATCCCATTGGGTGGATGGATGGGACTATCTTGCTTGCAGTTGCAGTTGCTCTCTGTTCCTTGGGATGGTCATTGTCCATCATCATCTCCATTTTAGTTGTCTTGGGTGAGTCCAGTGTATTGGAGAGTAGATGTTGCAACTCTGCTGAGATTCAGTGCCCAACCAGCACATGGACAGCCCAAAATTTAAGTCTCTTGGACATACACCTCTCAACTCCAGTGCTAACTATAGGTTCAAATAGAAGGGGCAGAAAAACCATGTCCCTAATATATTTTAAGGTGCTTATTAGATGTCAGTGAAAACAAAATTAACTGAATATAGTTTATGCCTTGATATATTTTTTATAGCTTGTAAGAAAGAAAATAAAAGTACGTTAATTTGGATGTGGACACAAAAGTAGTGGATCTATAAAATATTCATTTGTGTACTTTCCTGAAATTTACCTACTTCATCTGTCTCTGTTCAAGTTTTCTGATATCAAAACACTGGAAGCAGGTTATTGAGAAGGCATGGATATGGCCATATATTTGAAGGAACTGTGAAGACTCAATGACACTCTAAATTATCCATTACAGCTGTGCATGCTAAAAGCCAAGTGTCTTAGATCATTTAGCTGTCATTGTAAAATGTCCTGGGTGGGAACATTTCAGAATGGAAATAAAGCCTAAGAAACAGCAATGCTTTTCAATATGGCATGTCTAAGTGGAACTGTGCAACATATTAGGGGGAAGTATGACAGTGGAAAATGTATGAGAATGCTTGTTTGGGGGAAAAAAAGGTGTTAATGAAACCTTTAATTTTCTCAATTAATCCACAGTCTTTTGGAAATCTTACTTATGGGCAGCAGCATGATAGAAAACATTGCTTGAAACATGTTAAAGTCCAAACAAAGTGGGAGATCAGTGGATTGTCACTAATTTGGAAGATGTAAACATGTCGTCTAATTAATTCATCTCCATTCCATATGATAGACACATTTGATGTGCTTCTTTATCCATTTAATTACATCTTGTGGTGTGAAACTAAAAAGAAGGAAAATTCAAGCCCAATAAATGAAGTTTATAGACTCAATAAATGGATGTCTAAAAATAGAATGCATCAATTTAATTAAATGCAGGTTTACTCTCCCTGAATGTATAATTCAAAATTGAATGATCACTTAGTGGGATTTTGTTTTGGGGATTTGTGACTCAAATAGGAACTTGAGAAAGATAGTCCAAGCTAACTCTTCTATCTGGAGATTTTACAAAATATGGGGGAAAATATAACATCAAGTTTTTTTTTTATCTATTTCAATCCTCACCTTTCCCTCCCATTTACTCTCTCTCCATCATATCCTTCTCACACATCTACCAATGACTGATGACAAATATTGTTTGTCCAAATAAATATTATCAATGACTGTAGTTGGTTGAAAGTATATGTATGTTCGTTGACTCATTCCTTAAGACTTGGCACTGAAATCCCAAAATATAAGAATGGCATAGTTATGGAAGATCTGAGTATATGTATAAAAGAGCAAATAGGCAGGTACATATTTGTTAGACAGATTAAGTACCATTGTAATAATAAAATAATAATAATGACCCTGCAAGTGGGAAGCCCTGTATTAAATCCAGAAGCAGCAGATTTTATCTGCTCTGGAAATTTTCCTTTAGAAGCATACTATGAAATAGGTACCCAGTGCCACTCTAAATTACTGTGGTGTTTAAGAAGTCATTCTTCCTGATTGGACCTCAGTTGCCCCCTTTGTAAAGGAGTCGCTCAAACTAGATTATTTCTTATGTCCCTCCCAGTTGCCACATTCTTTCTCTATGTATCAATGATTTTACTGTTGTATAAATTTCCCACTATTGGAGATATTTTTTATAAATATAAAAAAAGATGGGTGGCTTCACACAAAAAGACTGCATTGCATCTTTTTGTTGATTTGACTTGAAATGACAGTGATAAGGATTTTTGTTAGATAGGATAAGTTGGGAATTGCAGAAAGGCAAGTACTTTTAAGTATGGTCCTTTAACTGACCTCTTATTCCACATTTAGATTTTAATAGCCACTTCACAGGAGTCGTTATCCAACATATTGGTATTCAGGTAAATAAAAATTAAAACCTCTGTCACGTACCGTGGCTGTTAGAATGGCTAAAAGGGAAACAATAGACAATATCAAGTATTGGTAAGGAGGTGGTACAACTATATGTCTCGCATGTTGGTAGTAGATGTGGGAATTGACATCCCACTAAGGTGAAGAATTTTCTTGCTTGTTTGTTTTTTGTTTATTATAATTATTTTTGTTTATTATAATTACTATTATAGAAATAATGAAAATGTTCTAATAATGATTGAAGTGATGAATGCACAACTATGTGATTATACCAAATACCATTGATTGTACACTTTGGGTGAATTGCATGCTTTATTAATATGTATCAATAAAATTGATTTGTTAAAAAAACTATAAAGAAGACTCTACTATAGCTGGACATATACATACCTTATGGCCCAAAAATTCCCTTCCTAGTTTTATACTCAAAAGAATTGAATGAATATTTCTACCCAAAATGTTTGCAAAAATGTTCAAAATGTTCATAGTAACATTATTTGCAATAGCATGAAACAGAAAATAACTCAAATTTCTATCAACACATTTAATCAGGTATTAGAAAACTTTTTTAAAAAGGGCTATATAGTATGTTTTAGTTATTACAGGTCATAAAGTATCTGCCACAACTACTCAAATACACCTTTTTATTATTAAAAGAGCCATCAGCATGCATAAATGAATAGTTTTGACTGTGCTCCTACAAACCATTATGGCTTATACTTTGCCTCTCTGAGCACTAGATTAGAGAAATAACTTGTGATATATTTGTACATTGGAATATTAAACCACAATGAGAATAAATGAACTATTACTGCACAATGACATTTAGGAATCTCTCAAACTTCATGTTGAGGAATAGCATTCAGACAAAAAGCACACACATTATATTATTTAACTGTTATATAGTTAAAAAACATCTAATACTAATCTACCATAATGGATACCAATTCATGATGAGACCCACATGCAGTCACAAAAGTGCTGATAAAGGTTTTTCTTTTGATCAGGGTTCTGGGTGCAGGGATGTCTGCATTTCTGAAAATTCACTTGATTTATACTTATTTTATGATCATTTTCTATGTATATCTTATATTTAAAGATTTTCCAAAGACAAAGTTTGTACACTATTAGACTGTAAGCAACTGCAGATCATTATTATGATTTTTTTAAAAATCTCTGGCAGTTTCTTGTATACAATAAGTTTCCAAAATATATTTGTAAAGCTAATAAAGCATTGAATTTTCATAGAATATTTTCATTAAATAAGTATCCTTTACTTACTAAGAATGCAATGCCTTTCTTATAGAACAGAGGTTTCATGATCAACCTATGGGCCCTTTAGTCTTGTTTTGCAGCAGAGAGAGACAATGAACCTGCTTCTCATGCACTCATCTTATTTCACATTCCTTGGAGCCAGACAAAGATTTTCTGAAGGAAGGAATTTATAAGCAGACAATTGCCAACATGGCATTATGTTAAAGGCTTCAGTGACAACAGGAAAATCATTTAGGTAGGTATGTTTTTTTTTCCTCCTTTGTTTGTCTCAGATGCCCTAAATTATATTTTAAATCTGTTTTGTTCCCGTGATTTTGATAGTCATTCTCAATTAAAATACACAAAATTATTAAATTATTTGGAGATAATTTAGATTATCCAATTTTCAGCAGTATTTACTCTC
>JAQZBX010063611.1:0-16662 GCA_029593785.1 Cabassous unicinctus | reverse complement strand
GTTATTTATAGGATATTTGGCTTTTGTTATGATTATTTGTACATTTCATTAAAACAAAGAGAAAGACTTAGCTATAATTATTTATTGATGTATATTTGGAAACAGTAGATATCCAATTTTTGGAATATTTCTAAGATGTTATGGTAAAAAATACATTTATCAGACTTCCAATTTTTGTACCAACATATAAACATGTTGTAAATCATCATTTCCTTCCCTAAAACAACAAAATGCTCAGTAATCTGAAAACAACAACTCTTCATATATCTATCAAAGATTTGAGGCCACAGCCCTGAAAATACAGTTGAAGCAATTAATGTGAATTGTTGCTAACCTTGAGAAGCAGAGAAAAAAATATCTCTCACAGAGCCAGTACAAGTAGGGCTGCTTAAACTCTAGTTGATCAATTTGTGGTTACTCAGTGTGGACAATCTCGAAATTCAAAGATATTAGGAGACGCAGATATGAAGGGGAGGGACCATGTTTTCCTGAGATTTATTTCCAATAATCACATTATTTTCCTATTTTGGAGACTATAGATAATTCCCCCTTGTTCTGCCAGTAGGGAGAGGGAAAAGTAAACATTTTTGGAATATGCAGATTCATTTGTTTTCTTTAAAAAGTACTATCCTTAAAAGTAACTATGTTGTCAGAGTCTAGCAAACTGGTTTTATGAAAGCCTAAGTACCTGGTGGATGGGAAATAGTGAGTTGTACCCACCTCTACTCTTCCATGTTGTAGAAGGGAAATACTGAAATCAGATCCCCTCTAGTTTTAGATGTATGGGAATACAAATATAAAACAGCAGCCCACTCTATATTTCTTGTCTCATTGTTGGGGCCATAGGAGATCACCAGGCTGAAAAAAATTGTTGAGTTCACAGTCCAGCAACAAAAGTTACTGAATTATGGAGACTTAATCATAGGATTATACAATGTTTCCTCTACCACACACATCAAAGGACATCAATAAAGCTCCTCTATAATAAAACTGGATTACAAGATAAAGAAATGCAAGGCTCATACCTTATTTAAGAAGTCTAGGAAAACCCAAAGAAAATTTGGGACCCAAAAGCAAGGAAACCAAGCCAATGGAACTACCGGTGGAACTCCTAGTCATTGGAATAGCCAGTAGAAATTCATGCCTCTAAAAGTTTACAGCTACAGTAATCTGTAATCACTGCTGAACAGCTACCTATACAAACATAAAACCTCACCATTGTGATAGGTTAAAGTATATACATTACAGGAAAGCTATTCTTTTTTTTTTTTTAATGAAGCTTTAGATTACATAAAGGCTACATCAAAAATATAGAGGGTTTCCATATGCCCCATTCCATCCCTGTCCTATAATTTCTCTCTTTAAAACATCTTTCATTAGTTTAGTACATTTGTGAAAATTAATGAAAACATTGAAGCATTGCTACAATATACAGTTTACTTTTTATTGAAAAACAACATATTTTATTTTCATTTACTGCCTCTTTTTTAATATTTTAAAAGATGCGTAGATTAGATTAATTTTACCCCATTTCTGTGGGTGTGAACCCACTATAAACAGGACCTTATAATTATGTTGTTTTTAGTTATGGAGTGACCAAACTGAATGAAGTTGAGCATTAATACTAATCCCACAGGATTTATGAAGAAAAAGTCATGTGGTAGAGCTCCAAATTGGAAGTTAACAGAATTCAGAAGAGAAAGGGTAGGATATCATAATATAAAAAGGAAGCCAAAGATCCAAAAGATTGGCTGACAGAACACTGTCAACCCCAAAAAGAAGGAAGACTTCTAGCCTTGTAAGTCTTAAGCCAATAAATTCCCATGGTTAAGCCATCATTTTGTGAGGTATTTGCCATAACAGCAAGAAATATAAGATACCCTTTAGTACTGGAAAGTGGATTGCTGTTCTTACAAACACCTACAAGTTTGAAAGTTGTTTTACTATTGGGGAATGGGTAAAGCCTAAAAGAATATGAGGTACTTGAAAGAAAAAGCCTACATTTCATTGCAGAAACTGTTGGTAGAATTATGGAAATTGAAGGTAAGTTTTATGACATTTTAGAAGGAAATGATGAATTTGTTATTGGAAACTGAAAGGAAGAAAAAAACATGTTGTTAATCAGCTGACAAATTTGTGAAATTGTGTCTGAATGTTGGATTGAAATTTAGCTGATGATATTTCTTAGACAAGTGTGAAAATTTCAGTCTGGTTTCTCATTGCAGAATATAGAAAAAAATGGGAGGAATGTGAAAAACTACTAAGCACAAAGAAAGCAAAAATTGTTGACTAAATAAAAAATAACCTCAACTAATCCAGATACTGAACTCTGAGAATAGGGCAAGAAATATCTCTATCAGGGGCATCCTTTAGCTTTTTGGAAGTGACTTCCCAGAGAATAAGGTAGATGTCAGGGTATGTCTGAATAAACCTTTCTTAAAGGAGATGTGACTGAACATGGAAGATGGGATTTAAAATGCAGTTGTGTGGGAGACAGTATAAACTACAATGTGAACTATGGTTCATGCTCAATGGCAATGCCCCAGGATGCATTTATCAATTGCAATGAATGTGCCACACTAATGAAGGATGTTGTTTAGGTGGGAGAGTTAGGGAGGTGTAGGGGGTAGACCATATGGGAATCTCTATATTTTTTGTGTAACATTTATGTAATCTAAGTATCCTTAAAAATATACTTAAACATTTATTTAAAATTTTAAAAAAAAATGCAGGTATGTGAGAACTTGGAGAAAGTCCTTTTTTTCTGATATGTTGATCACTTTTTGGACCACTTTGACACAAAGGCAAACAAGGTTTTTGCAAAATTGGTATTAATAGAAGTACTACCAACCTGGACTGAAAGGGACAGAGAAAGTACAAATTGAAGGTAGACAGACTTCAAGGGTAGAAATATTGATAAAGAGGTCTGAACACAAAAATACCTCTCCTGAACAAGAGAGCATACTTGCCCATGTGTGTAGAAATGGCAGGTATATCCTTGTGTTTGAAGGGGACAGGCCATCTACCCCAGTAATTGGAAGAGTTGGGGCTTGACCCCTGCTATATAGGGAGAATGCAGGCACCCCAATATTCCAATATGCTGGGAACTATATATCTAGATTCAGGCAGAGTATGGCTGCCATTCTGATGATCAGAGTGTGTGGGAGCTCTACTCTTTGGTTCTTTGAGAGTATGGACAATGCACAATTGCTTGAATAGCATACAGTGGCTCCTTTATGAGGCCAGCAGACAAAGCATTGATACACAGATGCCTCTCAGATCTTACAATCAAATGAAGTTTTTCCTGCTGAGTTTCAGACATGCTTGGGACAAATGATGCTTGTTTTCCTCCTAATATTTCCTTTCTGATATGGTAAAGTTTAGCCTATGCCTGTATTGTCATTGTATTTTGGAACAAAATATCTTGCTTTCTAGATTCCCAGGTCTCAGACTGAGAAGAAATTTTCCCCGAATGAAGCACACCTGTAACAGATTTTAATTAGTCTTTGGATTCCAAGTTTTTATTTAAATGATTTAATGCTTTTTAGAGGTGATAGAATGAATGTGTTTTGCATTTTGGATCTAGAGCATTCTGGGGACCAGAGATGGCCTGTGGTAGTATGAATTATGTACCCTAGGAAAAACAAAGCAAAACAAAACAAACAAAAACAGAGAAACATGTTCTTAATGTTAATCCATTATGCTGGGTGTGTAAGAAGGACCTGTTCCAAATGTAACTGTAAGTTAAGTTTTGGCCCATGTGAATGAGGTTTCATGTACAAAAAGCCACTTTTCCTGAATGATATTGGAAGTGAACAAGTCTGAGTGAGAAGAGAGGACATTTCCATATGATGGTAATGCCAAGGCACGCAAGTATTCCTGGTCAGCCAACATGTTACGAACCCAGAGATTACACAAGCTTTCTATTCTCTGAAATCATGAACCAATAAATTCCTGTTGTTAAGGCAACGTGGTAATTGTCATAGCAGCCAGGAAACTAAGACAACACCTGTTGCCTATTTACTTCAGTGCCTTTTATTAGGTATATCATGTCTGGTATTAAATAAAAACAAACACCCGAAAGACCTTCAAAAAAGGCAAAAAACACAGTTTGCAGAGATATAAGGAGCAGAAACAGAACCAACATGATATATATGTTAGCATTATCAGACAGAAATTTAAATAGTTATGATTAATATACTAAGAGTTCTAGTGAAAAAAGTGAGCAATATAGGAACAGATAGGTATTGTAAAAGAAGGCAGTATACTGTAAACACATTTATCCCTTGTTATTTTATGCAAACTATATTTTCTTTTTTTGAACTTTAGTTCAACTTCAAAAAATAAAACAAACGAAAGTCAGCTTAACCAATTATGAAATAATTATTTTATAAAATCCTGTCAAGACACAATTCTCTTATCTAATCCAAAAAACTTCAATTGTTTCTCCAGTGTTTGAATATAAAAATGTAATAATATTGACAAACCTCATGCTTTTGATTATTCCTTCTTGATTAAAACCATCCCCTTATCCATAAACATAATGATCTTCTGAATTTATGTGAACTGTATTTTCTATTTTGGGGGAGGTGCTATCTTTCTTTTATTAATTTCATTTACTCACAATCTATTTCCAACCAATGTACATTAACTCTTCCCCACAGCCCTTAAACCATGGTAACAGCTAAACATTTTCTGTATCTATGCATCTCTTTCTATACATGCCTTATATAGATATCATATAATCTCTGTTCTTATGTGTAATGGTTATTTCATAACCCTAATGTTTTCAGGATTCTTCCAATTTATAGCATCTCTAATGCTTTCTTTTTTATTGTTGAACAATGTTATATTTTATGTATGTAATACATTTTCTTATATATTAATTTGTCGACTCATTGGTGCCATTGTTTGTGTATACTATATTAGCCCAATATACTTTTATTTAGTGTGGAAATTTAAGATGATTTTAAGAATCCCCAAAAGAGAAAGATTATGTTTGTAAACTAATCTATTCCTCTGAGTGTGACGCCTTTTGATTACATTAAATTTAGCTGAGGGCCTTTGATTATACTACAGGTTAAGATTGTTCCATGGATTTATAGTAGACTCTGTCAGTGAAGCAGGATGCAGGTTGAGTTCACATATCCTTGCTGAATCGTAAATAAACAGATACTGACTCAGACAAAGAAGACAGAAGTCTGTCATTTTTTATCTTTCCATGTGATGAGGTCAAGCAGCTGAGGCCCAAGGTAGAGATGATCCTTGTGCCTGAGAGCTTAGAGCTGAACTTGAAGACAGCTGAACAGCTGGGACTGATATGAAAAGCTTAATTCTTTCACCATAGAATATACTGTTACCTGTGGGTTTTCCATAAATGTCCTTTATTATGTTGAAAAAGTTATCTTCTATTCCTTGTGTGTTTGGATTTTTCCATAATATAGGCCCTTTGTTAGACTCCAAGAGAAGTCTTGATAATTCAAAAATATTGATATTGTACAAAGTAACTTTTTTGATCACAATGGAGTAAAGATAGAAATCATTGATTTAAAAAACTGGGAATTTACAAACATTAGTAAATTAAAGTGACATAACTTCAGCTACCATGTTGTGAAGGAAGAAATTATAAGGGGAATTAGAAAATAAATAGGGATGAATGAAAATGAAGGAACAGCATGCCAAAACTTAGCAGATGTTGCAAATGCAGTGTGAGAGGGAAATGTATGGCCATGAATGTCTACATTGAAAATGAAAAATATGTAACATTCATTACCAAATTCATGTCTTGGTGAACTAGATAAAGATGAGCAAAGTAAAACCAAAGACAGCAGTAGGAAGGAAAGAAGATTAGAGTAGAGATAAATGAAAACCATTCTGGGAATCAACAAAGCAAAATTTGATTCCTTGAAATGGATCAATAAAAATGACAAATCCTTAGCTAATCTGACAAAGAAAATCATGTAGAAGATCCAAATAACAAAAACAGAAAAGAATATGGTGATATTACTTCTGACCTTATAAAAAAAATTACTACAAGATAACATTGACATTGTTATGCCAACAAATTAGAATATCTAGATGAAATGGTAATATTTTTACAAATAAACATCACCTAACTTACTTAACTAGAAATAGAAAATTTCAAAAACTCTATAACAAATACAGAGATTGAACCAATAAAAAAAAAAATCAATGTAAGAAAAGTCCAGGGCCAGATTTCAATTGTGAATTAACAAGTATCGTTTTCAAGAGAAATTCTTCACAAATGCCAGTTGATAGAAGTAACCCATGTATCAGTCGAACAATAAATGGATAGATAAAAGTTGCCACATACATACAAGAGAATATTATTCAGCAGTAAAAGGGAATGAAATCCTGATATATGTGACAACATTGATGAACCTTGAAGACATCATTTTGAGAGAAATAAGTCAAACACAAAAGGACACATTTTATATGATCTCAATGATTTTAAATAATTTGTACAAGCAAACTTAAAGTTGTAACATAGAGCATAGGGGATACGGTGGTGATAGGAAATGGGAATTCAAAGTTTAAAATGTACAGTGTTCCTACTTGGAATGATGGAAATGTTTTTGTTAATGGATGATGGTGATGGTAACACAAGATTGCAAACATAATTAATAGCACTGAAATATAGTTGTGAATGCAATTTAAAGGGGATGTATTTGATGTATACATGCTAAGTACACAACACAGTGTACTCCATGTTAAACCACGAACCTAGCTAATAGTACAATGTGCTATCATCAATTTAAACATGTGATCCACAATCATGCAGGGGTTACTTAAAAAGTGGTTTATGGGAATTCTGTGCTTTATGCATTATTTACCTTTAAACCCACAACTTTTTAAATTAAAATACAAATTAAATACATATGTCAAAATTGTTTTCTAAATTAGTTATATTGATTATACACCTTCTAGTGTAAGAGTTCCCTTTATATCACAACCTTAAACAATGTGTTCTTTCAAATTTTACACATTCTGCAGGTTTTATGAGTGTATATTTATCTGTGCTTGTCACTTTACTTTTTATGTCCTAGACCAATAATGAGGTTTCCCAAATATTCAGATTTTAGCCATTTGTTTCATTTCTGTAGTTGTATTAAATTATATTTTTCTTAATTTTTTACCCAAGGCAGAGAATTTGTGGATCCCAGACTTTTTTACCTTTGCTTATAGTAGATTGAGAGTACCATGCTGGGAGAAGCAAGCTCAGAAAACAAAACCCTATCACTACTACACAGCAACCATTTCACAGAGTGGTGTTGTCACTCTGAACTAAGTTGCCAATATATGCCTGACTGTATTCAAGGAACATATACATAAACTGATATAACAGCAGTTCAGACAAATCAACACTTGGATCCCCATTCTATCTTCCTAAGAGCTCAGGGAAAGCCCCAGATTGAGCTATCTCTGGCCATAATCTAAAGCTTCTTTAAAAATAAAAAATTAAAATTAAAAAAAGGTGATTCTATCTAGTTTGGCAGAGAATTTTACAAACCACCATTTGTGATTTCTTCTTTGCTTAATAGTTCAGACCTCAATTTATTCCTTTCCTTCCTCATTTGACTATAAATCAAAGAAAAGAACAGGCCATTCACTCAGACTTGGCTTGAAATTATCCACAGTTAAATATCCAAGTTCATCAACTGTAAATTCTGCCTTCCACATGAAAGCAGAATGAAATTTTGCAAAATTATCTGCCATTTTATAAGACATTTCCCTCCATTTTCCCCAATAACACATCCTTCCTATGGCCTCAAGACAAGCACCTGAATGTCCATATTTCTACGAACCTCCTTTTAAGATGATATATGTATTCTATAAGATTACAGAAGACATCTCTACAGCTTTAATTTTTTGTCTCAGCCTTTATAAGACATACCTTTAATCACCATATCTCCACTGAGAGTCTCTTCAAAGAAATGTACCTTTTTCTAACAAGTACCACAAAATTCTTCCATCCTGTAATCATTACCCAAGTCCACAGTCACTTCACATATTAGGTAACTAAAAGCAGCACCTCATTTTGACACCAAAAACTGTCATATAGTGAGACTTTCTATAAAAATTACCATAAAGTATGTACATATAAATATCAAAAATGTATTACCATCCAGCTTTAGAGGCCAGAAATTCATAATCAAGGTTTTAGCAAGATAATGCCTTTTCTTTGAGTCTGTAGCATCTGGGGTTGGCTTGCCACCCTATTTGGGGTTCCTTGGCTTGCCTCTGCTTTCTGCCACATGGGAAATCTTCTCCTTGTGCCTGCAATATGAATTCTGCTGAATTTTTGCTACAAGGGCTCCAGTAATATGGATCAAAACAAACCTTTGTTCAGTTGGCCACACCTAAATAAGATCTTCAAATATCCTGCTTACAAATTTTGCCACACCATGACTCACTTTAATATAATCAAAGATACATTTTGCAAATGTATTCATATTCATAAGAATTCAGATTAAGTTTAATAACATTTTTTATTGTTGCACATGTCTTAATCTACCACAGCTATCAGTTAAAAAGTTCAAGGTATAATAAAATGTACAGGAAAAATTCTGCCAAAACAAACAAGCATCAGAATAAAAATAAGATGTGAGGTAGATATTATAATTATCACAGATTAACTTAAAAATGAATATATTAAAGATAGCCAACATTTGAGAACAAATGATTAATGTAAGCATAGTGATGGAAACCCTCATAAAATATTAAGGAATTGTTATCAATAAAAGCACTGTAAAAGAAATAATAAATGTCTTTGAAAGCAGTACATTGCACATGGATGAAGAAAGTACTAAAACTTGAAGATAGTTCCATAGAAATCTCCTAAATTGAAAACTAAATTTCAAAGTAGACAGAACAACTTGGAACTGTGTAGAATTTTCAAACAGTGACATATGATTGAATTTTTAATGATGTGACAATTTTATGTATTCAAAATATATGCCATATTGCAATAAACTTATGGACCACCTAAAAAGTAACCAATCGCTGACCCACACCATAACTGAAAGAATTTTAAATTTCCATCCTGGGGGATTCTGATACCTTCTCTAATAGGGCAGGAAGAATGTCCTGAATACAAGGGACAAGCCAAGTGAAGGAAGACGGGCCATTATGCCAGGCCCTTGATATTGATGACTGTACTTATCATTTTCTTTTGAAATTGAAACTCAGCCTAGTATTATATATTGCCTAAGAATTACATCTTGAGAGCTTCCTTGTTGCTCAAATGTGACCTCTTCCTAAGCCAAACTCAACATATAAATGAACTACCCACCTCCCCTGCATTGTACAAACTTCCTAGGGATGGGCTTTCCTGGCACTCAGGGATTGTTACAAAGCACTAACTAGCAATGCATTGTGAAAAAGACCTTGAACCAAAAGGGGAAATATTAAATTCAAATGAGTTTTTATGACTAAGAGATTTCAAAGCAAGTCAGGAGGTCAATGCAGAGGTTATGGTTATGCATGTCTCAGCAGGATCTATCTCATTGAGTTTCACAGTAAACAGTGAGTCAAACAATGTGGCTCTTGAGGGCTCTAGACAAGCTCAGGAATTTGGCACCCTGTCAGAGGGTCTTACTCTAGAATGTATGCTCCCCAGTGTAAAAGAGTTAGACTCATTTATACTTTCACTATACAAGGCTTTTCTGCCCCTTTTATTTGAACCCATAATTAGCAATATACTTGTTAAATATATGTCCCAGAGACATAAATCTCAGCCAATTGAGCCCTGAATCTCAATAGAGTCACAACACCTATTCTCCACTTCATTGGACACACCAGGACACCTAAAAATGATGTGATGATGGGCAACATCCATCCCAAGCCAGAGAGAGTGCCTGCAAGTGCACGCAAGATAGTTCCATCTTACACCATGTGATCTAAGCCCCCTCTCAATTAGAAACAGTGTCATCATCACCATTCCAAAATCCTCAGGATTGCAGAATGAGCAATGGACCAAATTAGACTTCTATCATAGATAATATTATTCTAGCAATGGAAGAATTTCATCATTGATATAATGTAATTAGACAACAGAGGTTATGAGGGGAGGGAGAGGGAAGAGTAGGTATAATATGGGAGCATTTTCAGGACATTGGAATTGTCCTGTATGACATTACAATGACAGATACGAGCCATTATATATTTTGTCATAACCAACAAAATTGTGTGGGACAGAGTAAACTATAACGTAAACTATGGTTCACAGTTAGTAGCAATGCTTCAACATGTGTTCATCAATTGTAACAAATGTACCACAGTAATGAAAGATGTTAATGGGAAAGTGTGAGGGGGCAAGGGATTGAGGAATTTGGGAATCACCTATATTTTTGATGTAATGTTTATATAATAAAATCTCCTTTAAAAGTAAAAAATATAAAAGGTAATTTTTCTGAGCACATATTGTAGACATAGTATACTCCTTTATCTTCATATTATAAAAAGATAAGGCAAATTCCTGTGTGTCTATATATTTAGATTTTTAAAATTTATTTATATAAAAAATGTATTCCCAATAAACCATTTAGTGAAGAATTTATTGAATTGGCAAGAATTCAGTCACAAATCTGTCAGTTTGAAATTGGGCAAGTTACATATTTCCAGAGAGTTAGACTACTCATTTTAAAAATATGAACAATTAAATATAATTCATAGTTTCTATGAATATAAAAAAATTAATATAGAAGCATGTATTAAATAAAATGCTAGAAACTTTAATGGGTAATTAGTTTTCCATTTTAAGTATATAGAACATAGACTTCTGGAAAGCAAGTGATTTCCTTATGATCACATAACTTTAACTATAAATTGCCAATTTTAAGCCAGCCAAAACTTTGAATTTTAATGTCTCTGGCTTGCTCATCTCCATTATTTTTCTTCTGTTCTATTTAAATGACAAAGTACATAATCACATACTAGGTGGAGCATGAGCTATTGTGCAGGTATATAATTGTAATATAGATGTCTTTTCCATAGTAGTAGATTTAAAGAGACTTAGCTGGGGCTCCATCATCAGTTTATTTTTAATGCTCTCCCTGCTTTTACTAATTTCAACAGCTTTGCTTTCAAAACTATTATTGTTAATAAGGACACTTTTTTAGGAAAGGACTTCAAGCGTACTTGTCCCTAAGAACTGACACTGGCAAAAATGCTCTCATTAAAATGGAATGTTAATATTTTGAGGTGAGCAACAACATGTGAAGCTAAATTACTAACCTCTTGGGATTTCTTTCAGTTAAAGGTAACTAATGAGACTTAAATGCAAATATTGCATAAGATTTTCCAGAAAATGTTTTTTCATTGCCTATCCAATATTTCATCTTACTCTCTCTTTTGCATATCATTTTGATGCAAAATGATATATTGAGCTGACCATGAAGAAACAGGGATGAGGTTGAAAGAACTCTGTTAAAAATAGGAAGCAGATATTGGATATTAAATGCATTGCATCTGTACTAACTATGTATTATAATAAAAATTGTAGTACCCTCAACTCTATATGTGCATTAGTATCACAACTTTAGATGTTTAAAGTTTAACAATGTTTTGATATCTCAAAAAACAAATATGCATAAATTGTTATTTTTAAATTTTATTCAATGGTTATTAGTTTTTGCCTTAATTTACACAGCCTGTATTCAAGTTGTGCATACATGGTCACACAAGTATGCACATACACATAAACTGATGGGAATTAATGGAGTATATATTGAATAATGAAACAATTTTAGGAGAATTTTTTTTTTCATTTTTAAATCTAATTCGTGGACCATTTACATTCCTAAATTACTTATCACTCATTTCTGTTTATTCCAAAAATTAATATATGTTTTCTAAGGTCACATCTTCTATCAGTTATATTATTCCTGGGAATTTATTGATTTTGGTGTTGATATTTTTTATGTCACATTTGAAATTTCATTTTCTAAATCTTTCCTCCTGAATACTTTCAAAAACATGTACTCACAATCACCTATTTATATGTAACTATAGTATTCCTGCTAGGGCAAAGGATGGGTAGTGAATGTGAGAGGACAAGAGGGTGTTTCTCATGTGCTATGTCTATGTTATTTCTTGCACACAGACATGTTCATTGTGTGATAGTTTAACTTAAAATAATGGACTCATTTGTCATTTGTTTCTATATAAATCTATTTGAATTAGTGTGATAGTTTAGTCCACGTGCCAACTTGGCCAGTTTTTGGTGTTCAATTTTTTGTCCTAGCTAGTCCTGGCTGATTGTTACTGTGAGGTTATTTTATGGAGTTAAAACATTAGTAAAGTGATTGCAACTATGGGTGACTATATGTACAATCACCTGAAGAAATTGCCTTCAACAATGAGAGAAGTATCATCCAATCAGTTGAAATCTTTAAAAGGAGAAGTGATGATTACTGTAGTCAGAAGAGAGAATTTCCAGCTTTAATTCAGCTAACCAGCATCTGTCATGGATTCATTGAAACGCTTCATGAGATTTGGAAGCTTGTGACCTGCCCTAAGAAATTTTGATTTACCCATACCCACATTCACATTAGACAGTTCCTATAAATATCTACTAATATGTACAGATGTATCCTTCCAATTGGTTTCCCTAGAGAATACTAATACAATCAATCTTCAACAAATGTCTAATTATAAGCATGTTAACTGTTTAATGTAAACATCAAACTTTAAAGATAAACATACAGATGAATAGAGGTAAAAAGCTGGAAAAAATGAAAAATGTTAACTTCTTCAATATGAGGTCAAAATATATAAAACACTTAAGCCAAAATTAATTTTAAAAAACTAAGCAGAAAATTGAAGCTAGTCATTTTGCATGAAATGTATATTGTTGAGGTTTTGTGATTTACAGATATAAATAGGGAGGAATCTGGAAAAAACATTAATACACAATATTTTTAAATTTCTATGTAAATTCTGCATGTACTTAAAATATAAATTTATTTTCATTTTTTCTGCTTGATACTGAGTATTATATAGATTTGCAAACATATCAATAGCACATTTTATGAAAAAAATTGTTCAAACATTAAGGAATTTCATCCAACAGAAACAGTGCCAAAATTATATAATATTTTAGAATCATCAAATTGTGAAATTATAGCAGACCATAACAAATCCGAATGATAGAGAAGATGACAGTCAACATAATATCATTTAAACCTCTTGGAAAAGTTAACTGTGGTAACAATTGCATAAGATATTTAATATTTTTCTATAAACCATGTGCTTTGTGCTAACTTATGAACCCATAGTACCGGCCATAGGTAAATACCAAATCCATACTGGGAAATAGGGGATTTTTCAACAATATTCATAAGCATACAACATATAATTGCAGAAAACTGGAAATAATCCAAATATTGTTGATAAATAATGGACATGTATAGATTATATGGCTATAATCATTGAAAAGAGTGTTATAAAAGACTAAAACATAATGGGTCACAGTTACATGCAACTACACAAATGTAATATAATGTAAAGTGAAAAAAACTCAAATTTGTTCCTCTTGGGTAGTGTGTTTACTCTGAATGTAATGAAAAAACTAAATGAAGACATGCATCAACCAAAAGACATACTTTATCTTGATTCAAGAATGAATGTTCCTACAAGCCTTTACAAATTGCTTTCTGAAAAACAGATACAGAGAAATTGACATGAACCTCTAAAATATTTCACATAAAATTTATTCTCTCTTTTAATAAAACTCCTCATTCACACCCAGAACAATTATTACTTTTCATTGACATGTCTTTATAGTGAAATGCAAATGCAGCATCACATATTTAAGCAATCAATCCACTGTATTAAATATCATCAGCCCTTAGGCACCAATATAGTCTCAGTAAGTGTTGATTGGAACATAAAATAGAAGCAATTCAGAAAACATTTTAGATATTTCTATTAAAGTTATATATATGCCAAACTTGATTATGGTGAATCAAGTGAATTTCAGGTATATACCTAAGATGTTCAGTTTTAAAGGCACACAAGAAATATTGTAAAAGGTTATGGCAGTTTTGTTCATAACTACAAATGTATAATATGACATAAAAAAAAGAGAGGAAGGAAGAAAGGAAGGAAGAAAGGAGGGAGGGAGGGAGGAGGGAGGAAAGGGAAAAAAAAGAGTAATAATAAAGAAGGACAAAAAATGTATAAAGGATGAAAATGAATAAATGGATGGATGTACATTTTGATTGATGTAGCAGTTTGTTCATTTTATAGGCGACCTTGATATTATGAGTTTAAATCCATTATATTTCTTGAGCACTGTATTTCAAGGTGTTAAGAGGACTTTATAGACTAATAGTTATTATATGGAGAGATAGTTTTGCAGCATAAAAAACAGTTGAACATCACAGCATTTTCCAGATTTTATGTTGAAAACAAAACTAGGTTAAATAACAGTACTTTATTTCTGAAAATAGGAGGAATGACGATATTTATCAATGTATTTTTGAGTAAGCATATCTATGAATTTACACCTTTCCAGGAGGTAGACTACTTAAGTGTTTATTTGTTCCATAACCTAAATCATAAAAGGCCTCCTAAAGTCACATTTGCACAATATTAATTAGGTCAATTTTTTTTTCATAGCCTACACATTCTTCTTCCAGGATTTAGATAGAATGGGTAAAGAAGTGCTATGATAAAGGTGTAGAATTCTCCTATCAATTTATCCTGTTCAGTGATGCATTAGGATCATGGCCTCATACAGTTGGACAGAATGGTTCCATAGAATAGATTTGCCACAGTCAGGTGGATGGAACAACTTTTGTCTGTCCTTTACTGGAGCACATCTAGAATGCCACAGTGAACACATGGGCATAGAGAGCTAGAATGGTCATGAATGTTTCCAGCAGCATAATAAGGCCACAAAAGAAGATTGTATATTCATGCTTAGAAGTGTCATGATATAACAATGGCAAAAAAAGATGGAACTTTACAGGCAAAATGTTTAATTACCTGAGATCTACAGAATAGAAGAGGAAATAAATAAAGTGTCCATGAAAGAGGTGATGTAGAAGGAATCTAAGATGACAAAGTAGGGAATGGGAGGCTGCACTCCTTTTCCAGATACTGTGGGAAGGTATCCAGGCTTACCTGGCAGAAGGGAGGCTGGAAGTCATTGGGGTTGATAGTAGAGAGTGGCTAAAGAACAAAGCCCAGTCAGTTGAGAGAGAGGGAAACTGTGAGAGAAAGGGCAAACTAGCTGGTGCCCATCTGGCTTTAAGGGAAGGCAAAGGTAGGAAAGTGATTTGGCTGGTCAACTGTGCTCAGCTGACATCCACAATGAGGTGAGACAACAGGAGAACTGTTACACATACTGGTGCCCAGAAAGCCCTCAAGGGGGAGCTGCAGGACAATCAGGTGAATGGACTCATACTCAACTGGCTCAAGAGAAGAAATGAGCAAAGCACCCAACTGGTCTAGGGGAGAAGAGTGCATTGGCACAAATAGATGTGCTGCTGGTGCTCTTGAAACAAGAGAAATTGTTGGGTAACAAGGAGTGCTGTGTGCCACCAAGCTCAGAGGGAGATAAATGTGGGGGATGAGATAAGGCAAGTGGACTGACTCATATCTGGGTCCCAGGAAGACAAAAGATGCAGGCTGGCACTGATGTGGCTCCAGGGATAGAGGAGGAAGAGTTGATCAGGTGGGCTAACATGCACTCACCCAGTCCTCGGAGGGGAACTGGTGTAATGAGAGGGTGGACTGACAGATGGACAACTGGTACAGGTAAGAAGGAAGCTATGACTGTTTGCCAGTGAGCTGACAGGTGCCCAACCAGTCTAGGGAAGGTAGGAGCTGGCAGAGGCAGTTGATGAGCTGTCAAGTGCCCAACAGGGCCAGGTGAGAAGGCAAATGGAGAGAACAAATCAGTAGGTTGTCAAGAACCCAGGGGAATACAAGGGGATGGGAGCCATGAGACAAACAAGCTCAGAAATGGGAACTTGGACTGATTTTCATTTTTCTCTACATGTGGGTAGCTTATCTGCTGTGACCCTTTCTTTTATTCAGCTTACAGCAGTGCATAAATTCTGCCCCCGTCACCTTGCTTTCCCACTGTGTTTCTCTTACTACAGCAAGAACACTGTCTTCTCTGGCAGTCTACCAAGGGGCATAAGTATAAACATTGTTTCTAGCCCTATATGCCTTAGTCTATCTAATATCTCATCTTGGTGCCTGAGAGCGCTACCTATTTGTGAGTTCCCAGATGATCTTTCTTGGGAATTCAGAGGGAATTCAGACAATAACATCTGTGTGGTGAGTTCATTTCACTCTGTCTCCTCCCACTGATATCTGCAGTATGCAGTGTCCTTGGAGACATTTACTAATGTGTCTCTGCCAGCAAGCATGCTTTTTGAATGCTTAGCACTTTATGCTCTGACTCTCAGCATCTTCTCCAACACCCTAGCAGGCTAACTACAAGACACATACTTATTAGATTGACAATCACTCCAAAGAAAGAATGCTGAAAGCAGCAAGAGAAATGAGATCCATCAAAAGGGAATATCAATAAAATTATATACAAATTTCTGATCTTAAACCATGGAAGTGAGAACTCAGTGTTATGACATGGTTAAAGTGCTAAGAAAAAAAAAAAAAAAAAAA
>JAQZBX010063610.1:6716-16763 GCA_029593785.1 Cabassous unicinctus | reverse complement strand
CCTCTAATCAACTCCCTACCCACTGGTTACCCTCCTGAGAAACTCCACCTGTTATGGCTCCTCCTCTGAATGCTACTGGAGATCAGAGCCTCAACAACTGGGGGTACTGTCCACCTGCCCCTTCTCCATCTGATGAAATCCTAAGCCCGATCCAAACCTTATTTCCTCTGTGAATACTACAGTACCTTCTCCTTTTCCACACATCCTGTGAGAGAGGATCACTCATCCTGGTCTCACACTCTCAGTATATCACTCGTGACTAGTCACAGGTGGGTAGACCACCTTTATTCAAATATGAGCTCTGGGGTTTGGGGTCAGCGACATGACAGCGTCTTCATTTTTCTATTCCCTGCTCCTAACACTGCTGTTGACAGCATTTGGTGGAAACACATTTCCTGAACACACTATGTATTGGTGCGGTGCAACAAAGCCAGAGACACTGTTCTTCGCTCCCAGGAAGCACAGCAGGCTCCGGGCACTGCTGTGCTGCATGACCCCGTGCATTTTGTGATGGGGGAAGCTGTGAATGGGGAACGGCAGAGGTGCCCTCCACCCCTGCCTACGGAAACAGCCCAGGTCATGCGGCAATCCTACAGCTGTCACCTCAAGTCCACCCCAAATGGACCCGGGAGAAGAACGCCAGATAGAGAGTGGAAAATTGGCCCCTCTCCCCAGGGGACCAGGAGGACCAGGAGCCGAGGTGCACACATGGAAGATACTTAGAGATGATTGCTTTTCAACGGGATGCAAAACAGCTGAATGGACTAATGCAGGACTGTGTCAACATCACTGACTCCTTACTGCAGCAGAACCTGTCAGCCATCTAGAAGTAGATGGCTTTGAACTTATCACCCTCCTATACCCCAACTGGAGAGAGTGAAAATGGCCCTGCATTCTTGTGTGGAGAACCCACCGTGAGCCACAGGACAGACTGCATTGGTCATGGACTGCTGGTAAGTTTTAATTGGAAGGCAGAGTGTTGCTACCTTTCGTCATTTCCCGCGAGCCAGGCACCGTGCCAGGCGCTTGCACAACGCAGCTGTGGTTATCCCCCGAGTTGCAGGTGAGGGAAGCGAGGCCTCAGAGGATCTAAGCAGCTGCTCCAGGCCGCCTCGCAGCAAGTGAGGGCGGGGAAGGGAACCCCAGGCTCACGGCTCCGCGCCCAGCGCTGGGCCGCGGGGGAGAACATGGCGCTGAGGAGCTGAAGCGGCCACCAAGGCCCACAGAGCTTGGTGCTGGCGGGAGGAGGGGAGCGGGTGCCCCTAGCAGAGCCCCTTCCCCATGAGCCACGGGGCCTGCGGGAGCGAGACACACGCATTGGGAATGAAAAGAGGAGACGGAAAGCTTTGTCCTCTGCTCCTCCACGCTGTGCCATCTGCCCAGGGACTCCCTGCAGAGGCTGTTCACCAGTTTCCAGAACTGCCTTAGGTCAGTCTTGGGGCCCTTGTTTGGATTTTAGAAAATGTTGAGAAAAGAGCAGTTTCCCATCATTTCCAGTTTCTCATCAGGAGCTCCCAGTCGGCCTAGTTATGTCCCAGGGTGAGCTTTGCACTTTGAAGGATTTTGTTTAACTCAGTGCTGATGAAAGAACCAGAAAGGTGGTAAAACTGTCTAAAAGGAGAAACCAAAGAACATAAGCCACACTCACACATGCACACACGCACAATCTACAGTCGGGAATGATGAAAACGAATTTGCTAATAGTTGTGAAATTGGTTGATATCCCACAGGGCAAAAATGTAACGTTTGCCGTTATCTTTTTCACATTGTGAAAATCTTTTTTGCATTTTTGCGACAAGGATTATTTGCATTACTATCCATTTTCTGTAACTTCTAACCATACAGATTTGTAAAATAGCCTAATCAATGCAAAAATTATCAAAGGTGCACAGACCTCTAGACTCAGATAACCCCTGGGGGATCACTAGGCCCAGCGACACACTGAAAGGAAATCTAGTAAGGATTTTTCACCCATTTGCAAGTCTTGGATAATTTTCCTGACCAAATATCTTCTATGTGCCAAGCACTATTCTGAATACTTTTTCATCTGTTGACTTCTTTGATCTCTGCAACCCTGTCTAATGTGCCATCATTCCCAATTTAGAGATTTAAAACTGAGGGCAGAGGTTGACTCCCTTGCCAGAGGCTGCACAGCTGGGAGCGGCAGAGTTGGGTTTCCACACCAGGAGCTCTGTTCTAGTCTCGGGCTCTGGCTGGAACTGAGGTAGCGACAGTGGGCAAACATAAAAATAGAGATTTTTGAGAGCTAATTGGGAGGAAACGGCTTGAAACTAGTGTTGATTTGATTTTTTGTTGGAGGGGTGTGTGGGAGACTAGGTCAGGCTGGAAGGAGAGAGAGATTTAAAAAAAAGAGAGAGAGAAAATGATCAAGGGTGTTTTATGTTTTACAAGGTATTTTGAAGATTGGCGGAAAAGGATTATCAAATTATGTTACGGCATTCTTTTACTCCAAACAAGTATGAGATAGCACGATCTTAACTCCATCCAGTTGAAGACTACAGATATCACTCTTCCAAGATTATAACAAGAATAGTTTACCATTAATAGAATTACAAGTCCCAGCAGCTAGGGGTATAAACCTCTCTCTCTATTTACACTGGCATATCTGAGGTTGGAAAATGATCTCCTCCTTTTTAGGGGTGGTGACATTCAACATTCTTTAGCTTTCAGATGTCGGCTCAAATCTTGTCTTCTCCTATTCTAGCTTTGTTAATTTGGGCAACTTAGTCATCCTCATTAGGTCTCTTATTCCTCATGGGTTATAGGGGTAAATTAAATGATATGTGTAAATCACTGAGTACAATGCTGGCAGGTAGCACCCCCGAAAATTGTCTCTATTATTAGCATTTGTTCTAGTCGGCTAGATTGCCAAAAAGCAGATGTACCAGAAGTGGTTGGCTTTTACAATGCGGATTTACTTATTTACAAGCTTACAGCTTCAAGGCTGAGAAAAATGCCCAAATCAAGGCAACATCAGGCCACGCTTTCTCCCTGAAGACGGGCTCCTCTGCCACATGGCAAGGCACGTGGCGGCCTCTGCAGGACCCTCCCTTCTCTCCCGGGTTCTGCTACTTCAGCTTCTTGCTTCCATGGCTTTTTCGCTTTTTGTATTTCATTCTTTCATAATGGACTCCAGTAAGAGGATTAAAACCCACCTTGGGCCATGCCTTAACTGAAGCAACCTAACATTAGGTTCACATCCACAGGAATGGATTAGCTCTAAGAACGTGATTTTCTGGGGTCCATCCAGCTTCAAACCACCACAGCATTATTACCTGACTTGATAAAACCCAGGTGCTATACTCTTGTGCTGCTTGTGGTTCTTGCCAGTGGGGGCACATCACTCACAAAGCAGAGGAGGCACTTTGTCTTTGCCTCTTCTGAAAATAAATCAGAGTATGGAGCCCCTTCAATACAAAGAATCTCATTTGAAAAGGCCGGGACTTGACCAAAATTTGGATTTTATCCAATACAAAGGTATTCTTTAAGACTGCTTCTAGGACTGCCAGACAAAACCACCCCACACAGAGTGGCCTTGGTGGAGCCAGATGTCCTGGAGTGGTCGAGTGGGTTTATGATTGATATTACATTTCTTCTACATTTCTAAAGCAGATCATGGAAAAACTGACAGATAGACCTTTAACTCACAAGTAAATAAAATTACTGTTGTATCTCAGTAGCCAGTTCTTGGGTTTCATCCAGTATGACTAATTTGGGGCTTAATCATCCTTCAAAACTTAATTCATGCTCATAAGCAAATAACCTTGGCTGGCCCCGCATTCTCTTCCACAGACCCTGTGCTACCTCAATCCTGTCGCCTGCTTTCTGATTACCTGAAATGTGCTCAGGGGTCTGTTTCACAAACTGCCAGCTTCCCCAGGCTGGGATGATATCTCATTTACCTTTGTATCTTATTTATTTTCAAACAAATAACTTTTATTGATACATATTCCTTGTATCATATGCCTCAGTGCTCAGTTCACAGAAATATTCCTGTCTCCCACTGTTTTTGTCATGTGCCCAGCACTCTTGCACTTTCCAAGTATGAATTCATTTTATCCTTACAGCACCTCGATGAGGTAAACACTAATGCTCCAATTTCAGATGAAGAAACCGAGGCAAGAACAGTCAAGTGACTCGTCCAAGATCAGGCGGCGAAGCTAGGAGGAGAATTCCAGACCCCGCCTAAACCAGCACACGCTGCCGTACTTCACTGCCTCGCCGCGCCGATCCTCATTACTCAGCTTGTGTAGAATAAGAATTAAGGGCTTGAGAGAATAAGAATTTACTTAAAGTCTCAGGACTTCAAGTGAAAAAATATTAGAGGCCCAGTTGCTAAAAGTAATGATTATTTTGCTTATCACTTTACACAAAATCCCTTCACTTCTCACCACTGGCCTCTCGGGTTACACAGTTTCTGTAATCACGCAGGTGTACTGGTCATGTTCTTGCAATCAACTCAAGACTTGCTACACACATCCATCCAAAAGAACAGAACCTTCCAGCAAAATCAATGCGCCGCCTTTGGATTATTGGCATCAGCTATGCAGTGCTCGAGCACCAACCCTTTGTCCTTGAAATAAACTGTCTGTCAAAGACCCCGAATCCGAGACACGGCTGCCATTAAACTGTGGGAGCCTTTAATCAGACAAGAGCCTGCCACGGGGCAAACTCATCTTAAAGCGTTCTCCCCAAAATCTGTGGGGTCTGAGGCAAGAATCCAAACGGAGTCATAAGCTTTACTTTTTTTTCAAAAATATTTACAAAATATTGTATTATTTAAAAATGATTTTTATCATGCTAAACATTTAAATCAAACATGTGTGCTCCCATCCTGACAAATACTCAGAACAGCCCAGAAAGCCACAAGTCTGAGAATGCAGAGTTCTCGGCCTCCTCAACGCTCTGTGTAGGAACATGTGGGTGCAGGAAAAGGCAGCCCAGCTCACCCCGTTCTCGTCCCAACACAAGGGGCCACAGGTGTGTACATGTGGACACCCCAGTCCACAAATCCCAGCTACTTCCGCAGCTGCCCGCTGCCCATCCTTGCCCACCCTCAGAGGGCTTTCACACACCAGCCCTAAGGAGGAGACACAGAAAAGGACCAAAAGGGCCCTGGGAGGGGGCCTGGGGACACTCAGGCAGGGTCTGGCTTGTGTGGTACCCAGAACTTTTCTAGAAGGGTGGCATGACTGAAGGGTGAGGCAGGGGCCTTCCTGCCACCCCTCCACACTTCCCCGATTCCTTGCTCTGTGTTTGAAAGGACCCGCTCGAGGAGTGCAGGAGTGGAGGCTCTCAAGTCCAGGCATCTGAGGTAGTTCTGGCTCTACAAGCACCATCTAATTTAAAATTTCCCTTCTCCTAAACTCCTGGGAGGTCACTACTATTATTATCTGCACCGATATGAATCTTTTTGTGGACCCCAGAAACTCCTGTTCTTAAAGCCAGTCCATTCCAGTGCTTGTAAACCTATTGATTAGATTCGGTTAAGGACCTTTCTTTTGATTAGATCACTTTGTTAGGGCATGAACCAGGGTGGGTCTTAATCCTCTTACTGGAGTCCTGTATGAACAGAGGAATAAAGAGCCGCAGACACAGAGAAGAAGGCCACAGAGACAGAGAGAAGCCTCCAGGAGTTGGTGAACCCGGGAGAGAGAAAAGCCAGGGAGAGAGGAGCCGATGTCCCCATTACGCCCTGCCATGTGGCTGATCGCCCACGGCTGAGCACGGGGAGAAAGCGGACCTGGAGGAGAAGGCAGAGACCAGCCGCCATTTCACTTTGCCTTGCCACCTGGCAGGAGTCCAGGGTTGCCTGCAGACGACCTTGGTGAGGACATTTTCACAGCCTCAGAACTGTAAGCTTTTAACCTAATAACTCTCCATTGTAAAAACCACCCTATTTCTGGTATATTGCACTGGCAGACTTTAGCAAAGTAAAACATTATCCTATAATATTATTTTACAGATGAGGAAACAAACAGAGGGGTTCAGTTACTTGCCCACTGGTGATAGAGTCTGATCAGGACAGTCTAACCCCAGACCCCTGCCCATTAACATGATGCTGTACCCCGAAGGCAACTTGAGAAAATAAAACCAAGATATGTCTTTTTCAGAACCACTGAATTGAAATACGGTTTGAAGAGTAATGACACATACAAAATAATATCTACTCAGGTTTGAAAATCCAAGTGTCATATTGCTTAAAATTCAAATACAGATACAGAGATAATTTGCTCTCCTTTAGGAAAATTCTTTCAATGTCTGGTTTAATCTAGACCTCAAAACTCTGCAGTATTATGAAAGCACACTGTCTCCATCTCTAGCGGCAGGGAAAGAGCTCTTTTGAAAACTGGGAATTCAAGTGAAAAACTATGCATCTTTCTGCTGCCAGGAAGAGGAAGGCAGAATTCAGCTTGTCCTGGCCGTGAGGAAAATTCCAGGCTGCTAACCAGAGCGCTCTGCAGAGAGCACAAGGAGCCAGCACAAAGCACTGGCACCAGCGCCAAAAGGCAGACTCGAATGCCCAAGGTTTGGCTTTGCTCAGCACTAAGAACCAGCATAGAAGATGCATTTTCAAACGTGTCTGGGAAGCACCGCCACCATCGCAGGGAATGCAGCTAACCCCTTTGTAACCGCTGGCCAATTTGATGTAATTATGAGTTCCAAAAATATAATTGGATCATGCTTGTAAACTGATCTGTTAATCTGGGCATGATTAGGTTATGATTAGGGTGTTGAGCCCCACCCCTTGGTGGGCGGGGAATTGAATATAAAAGGCATGGCAAGAACAGTTTTGAAGAAGTTTTTGAGAAGCAGCTTTGATGTTGGAAAGAAGGCCCCAGGAGAAGAGAAGCGAGCCATTCACCTGATCGCCTTGTGGAGGAAACAGGAGCTGAGCCCGGAGAGAAACGCAGCCCCGGGAAGAGAGGAACCCGAGAAGCCTGAACCCTGGCAAACGTCGGCAGCTGTCTTGCTCCAACACATGGCAATGGACTTTGGTGAGAGAAGAAACTTAATGCTTTATGACCTGGTAACTGTGCACTTCTACCCCAAATAAATACCCTTTATAGATACCAACCCATTTTTGGTATTTCACATTAGCACCCCTTTGGCTGACTGATACACCCTTGCACACAGAGGATAGAGGAGATGGCTCGTTTGCAGGAGAATGGCCTCTCCAATTTTAAACATAATTTTACTGAAAGCAGCTCAGAATGCAGCCTTGAAAATAATTAAAGACATGGAGCTTCTCTTGTTTACGCTTAGCTGATGCACATCCAAAGAGGATTTATCAGGAAAATTAGACAATTCACGTTAAAATGAAACTTTTTAAAGCAAAGGTTTAAAATCTGTCATCTTAGAACTTTGTGAGCAGTTAATTACTGTGTAAGTTGTACAAATGTGCCTTCATGAATCATCCCAGAAGCTTTTAAGTGAAGATAGAACAATCTTCCCATTCAATTTACATAAATAACTTTCTAATTTGGGGTCAAACATTTTATGTTTTTTATGGGCTTTGTAATGGCTTCACTTTCTAATTTAATTATGTGCTGCTAAGAGATCCTCTTCTTTATTACAGAGAACTAAAATTTTACCTTTTTGCATTGTTATTAAGTTCATAACAATCTGTTGCAAGTACCTATAAATAACATTAATGATATGAGACAGATAGAATTTTACCATTTCACTGTTTTTTATTTTTTAAAGCACAGGATATGTTTCAGATTAAAAGAGAGCAAAGATACATGATAACTGAATGCATTGCTTGATCCTAGAATGGATTCTGTACTGGAGGGAAAAAAAATTTATACAGGACATTATTGGGTCAACTGACAAAACTGAAGTACAGATTGTATATTAAATTGCTTTATCAATGTCAAATTTACTGAAGCTGATAAATATATTCTGATTATGTAACAGAATATCCTTGTTCTTAGGAATTATACATTCATGCATTTTTAGGGGTAAAGGCCCAAGATGTATGCAACATACTCTCAAAGGGTTCAGAAAAAAATATTTGAGAGAGAGAGAAAGCGCGCACTAGGGGGCAAGTGATAAAGAAAATGGAGCAAAGTGCCAGCAATCTGGGTAATGGGAATGATGATTTTTGTACTATTCTTATTTTGCAACATTTAGATAAGTTGGAAATTGTTTCCAAACAATTTTTTTTTAATGGCATGTTACTGAAAAAAAAATCCCTTTAACACTTGCTTCTTCCTGGAAATCTATTTACTCTATTTACAAACTGAACTATGTAACAATAAATTAATATTTCTTATTTTCCTTGCTGTTTTAATTTGCCAAAGGGCTGCTGATGCAAAGTACCAGAAATGGGATGGCTTTTATAAAGGGGATTTCTTTGGGGTAAAAGCTGTGAAAAGTCCAAATCCGGTCACTGTAAGAGGTGCTTTCTCACCAAAGTCAGCAGCCACATGGGGAAGCAAGATGGCCGCCATCTCTGCCGAGGGCTCTGCCTTTCTGCAGCTGTGGGCAAACCTGGCATAGGGCTTGTCTCCTCTTGAGCCACCTCGTGGGCCCAGCCTCTTGGGGGCTTTGTGCTCAAGCGGTCCTCTAGTCCTCTCACAGGGCTGGATCAAACATGGCAGCTCCCTTTTTCTGTCTCTCTCTGTGTTTCTGTGTTTATATCAGACCCAGGAAGGTGGTGGATACTCAACCTGAGTCACGTCTCACTGACATAGTCCAATCAAAAGCCCTAAATCCATCTTATCAAGTAATCTAATCAAATGACCCTCTACTAAATTTAATGCAATCAAAGGGTATCACACCCACAGGAATAGATTCATTTAAAAACATTATTTTTCCCTTTGGGGGAGTCATAAAATAATTTGTAGAAATGTCTATTAAAAACCTTTGCCCAGCTTAGTACCTGCAGGCTCTAGAAAATCGAGGTGCAATGCTGGAACAAATGGACCGCAGAATCCCACATGGCAGGTTTATTTGGGAGGACGACTACACATTTGAGGCCTCCACATGAATTAGGTTCTGGTCTTTTTGTGATTTCCAGTAGCTGCCTGGCAGGCGGCTGCCCTTCTCCTAAGCCCCAAATCTCCAGGACAGACAGCCAGGCTGGGAGGCTGTGGCCTGCTCCTTTTCTGCCTCTCTCCATCAACTGCCTCTGAGAAGAAATCAGCCTTCTTTCCAGGACAAAGGCAGGGTACTTGGAAAGAAATTGACTTCCTCAGAGACTGTCTTCTGATTGGTTGGCCTCAAGGATGCTCATAATTACCGTGGCCAAGCCTGCGACTGCAGAGTGGCCTGGTACTCGTGGTCCTGCAAGCAGTAGATCATGGGCTGTAAGGACTCAGGTCTGAAAGCAGAATTCCATGAACAAGCAATGTTACATCTCGGAGGCAAAGAGATAGAGACCTCAGCTTCTTTCCTTCCGTCTTCTCCTTCTTTCCTAGCTGCCAAGTTGATCTTCCCCAAAGAAAGCTCTTCTTATGATCCTCCTCTGCTCAGAAACCCTCACTGGCTCCTGTGCCCCACAGATGAAGTTTGTGTGCTTTAGATTGGCATTCAAGGCCTCCGTGACCTTGTCCCTTCAGTACAGCTTTCATCAGTGCCTACTTTGTGTTTATAAACTGTGTATATGACCATTTCTTCCCTATTCATGAAGGGATGTGTGTGTTGTAATGTAACTTCTACTGAGTACCTGCCAGGTGCTATGTATAGGACCTGACATTTCATATCCGTTTCTCTATCTCATTCGCCCAACAAATCTGCAGTGCGAGTATATTATTTACCCCATTTCCAAGGGAAAAAACTGAAGCTCAGAGAAGTTGCCCAGGATCATAGCCCTGGAAAGTGGTGAAGCTGGGATTTGAACTCAGCTCTGGCTGACTGCTGACCATGTTCTTTCCCTTGAAGCAAGAGGTCCCTTGAGGACAGGACTGGTGTCTTAATGTTTGCAGTAAGTACCCCTCCAAGCCGTTCTCAAGCCCTAGCTGGAAGGGGCTTTAGAAAATGCAAGTCAGATCATATACTCCCCACCCCCACATCACCTTT
>JAQZBX010063609.1:0-16661 GCA_029593785.1 Cabassous unicinctus | reverse complement strand
AAAAAAAAAAAAAAAAAAGCACAATGAATTACCATTAGGCCTGTACCAGCTTTGGAAAATTTTTAAAATTTAACCATACCAAGTCTTGGTGAGGATGTGGATATACTGCTAATAAGAATGAGTATTTGTACAACTATTTTGGGGAAAAAATTGGCAGTACCTAGAAAAAGTTGAATATGTACATTGACTATAGTCAAGCAACTCTAGATATATATATACCAAAGAAACTCTTGCCCCAGAAGATTTGAACCAGCTGTTCATAGCATCATTGCCTAAAACTGGACATAACCCAAATATATATCAACATTAGAATGGCAAAATAAATTGTGGTATATTCATAGACTGGAATAATTCCCACAATAAAACTGAGCAGACATCAATAATATACATCAATGAATTTCACAAACAAAATTGAGGGAAAGAAGAAAGTGACAGAATATATACAGCATGATTCCATTTTTATTAATGTATTATTCAATGATGTTTATATTAGTGGTAAAACTATAAAATAAGCGAAGGGAATGATTATCACAATAACCAGAATAGTAGTTATGTTTGAGGAGTAGAAAGGGGGTTATGATCAGAAAGGAGCATAAAGGAAATTTCTAGAGAACTAATAATGTTCTATTAAAAACCTAGGAGGGATCAAGGGTGTTTGCTTAGTGTTACTATTTAAATTGATATGCTTACTCACTCTTCTGAATGTATGAGATTGTTGACAATTTTTTAAAGTTGAGGTCCTCTGTAGTTCATAAAACTCAGATAGGTAAAAACTCTATAGGGAATTGTTAAACAAATTATAATATGTTCAAGTATTATATTATGTAGCAGTTTAAAAGAATAAGTTCATATGGGTAAATCTACAAGATGTCCACTAAGTGAAAAAAACAAGTTGTATAAATGCATTTATGAAAAAATTAGTAAATCCCCAAAACACAAAAATGGAGATATATTTCTATATATTCACATTTACATGTGAATTTGTAAGTTTCTAGAATGAGTTCTGAAAAAAATACACATCAAACTGTTAATAGTGGTTACCCCTATGGGACTAACATGGAGCAGAGGTGATATGAGGTAGGGAAAAGGTGGAGGAATATAGAGGGAAATTTACTTAATTGGTATTATGCATTGAGGATGTATTCATGCCTCAATTGCTCCCTTTATTAAAAGTATATGTTGGATAAAACATACAAATGGCCAATAAATACATGAGGTGATGTCCAACATCAATAGTCATCAGGGAAATGTAAATCAAAACCACAATGGGATACCATGTCACACCCACTAGAATGGCTACTATTTTAAAAATGGAAAAGTAAGTGTTGAAAAGGATGGGGAGAAAGAGGAACACTCATACATTGTTGGTGGGATTGTAAAATGGTGCAGCCATTGTGGAAAACAGTTTGGCAGTTCTTCAGAAAAGTTAAATATAGAATTACCATACGACCCAGCAATCCCACTTCTAGCAGAGACTCAGATATTTGCACACCTATGTCCATAGCAGCATTATTTACAATTGCTAAAATGTGGAAGCAACCCAAGTGCCCACCACTAGATGAGTAGAAAAACAAACTGTGGTGTAGACATACAATGGAATATTATTTGGCCACCAAAGGAGTGAAGTTCTGATGCTTGCTACAACATGATAAACCTTGAAGATATCACATGAGTGATATAAGCTAGACACAAATAGACAAATAATGTATGATCTCACTTAAATAAAATAAGCAGAATATGCAAATTCATAAAGTCAAAAACTAGTATCCAGGTTACCTGGGGCCAGGTGGGAAAGAGACATAGGGAGTTAAAGTTTAATTAGCACAGAGTTTATGTTTGGGGTGTTGAAAAGTTTTGGCAGTGGATGATGGTGATTAAGGCACAACTTTGTGATTGTAATGAACACCACTGAATTGTATATTTGAAAAGGGATAAAAAGGGAAATTTTAGTCTGTATATAAGTTACCGCAAAAAAAACAAACAAACAAAAAAACCACCTGATAGAACTATTCAACACAAAGAGTGAACTGTAATGTAAACAGTGAGCTGATGTTAATGGCATAATTATAATAATATTGTTTCCTCAATTGTAACAAAGGTACTGCACTAATGCAAAATGTTAATAATAGGGAAAACTGTGTATATGGAGGGAAATACATGCGAACTCTGTACTGTCTTATGATTTCTCTGCAAAACTAAAATTGCTCTAATTAGAAAAAGAGGAAACAGGGGGCGTAAAAGTCTCCTATTGTGGATAAACCTTCTCTCAGAAGAGCCTCTAGCTAGCTGCACTATCAGAGCAGCTATTTAAACATTGATGGAAATGAGGCCATCCTAACAGAAGAGGTTTGAAGAAGATGGAAAATATACCTTGTTTTATCTTATGATGTCTAGAATATTGCCTCTTAAATAAAAGAATACATGTCATAAGAAAAAGAACCAAATGGAATTTCTAGAGATGAAAAAAGAAAAAAAAGACTTATACATATATTTACCTATATATGAAATGAAAGCAAAAAAGCAAAAACTTGTGCATGAAAATTATAGCAGCATTATTCATTATAGTCCAAAAGTAGAAGCAACCCAAATACCCATCAAATGATTAGTGGACAAATGAAACATGATACATCCATACAATGGAATATTGTTTGTCAATAAAAAAGAAATGAAGTACTGACACATGCTACAACATAGATGAATGTTGAAAACATTATGCTAAGTGAAAGAAACCAGTCACAAAGGACCACATACTGTGTGATTTATTTATATGGAATATTGACAATAGGCAAAAATATAGAAACAGAAAGTAGATTAGTGGTTGCCTAGGGCTGAGGAGGGTGCCAGTTTGGGGGTGAAAGCTAAGGGGTGCTGTGGAATTTCTTTTTAGGGTGATGAAAATGTTCTAAAATTGATTTGGTGACAGTTGCACAAAATCTATGAATATACAAAAAGTCATTGAATTGTACACTTTAAATGGGCAAATTGTATGGCCTATGAATTGTATCTCAATAAACTGGTTACAAAAAAAGGAAGAAAGACATAACCTAAGAAACCCTGTATCTATAAAGAAATTTTATTTGTTATTTAAGATCTTTCCACTAGATCAAGACATAACAAGAAAAGAAAACTCCATGCCAATATCTCTCATGAACATAGACACAAAAATCCTTATCAAAATTTCAGCAAATCAATTCCAGTGATATTAAGAAGGATAATATTCCTTAACCAAAAAGGATCCTCCTAGAATTCAAGGTTGGTTAAGCATTTGAAAATCAATCAATATAATTCCCCACATTGACATATATAGTTTTTTAAAGTGACCATGTCAATGAATACAAGGAAGCATTTGACAAAATTCAACACCTATTGTGATTAAAAAAAAACTCTTAGACTAGGAAAAGAAGAAAGATCCTTCAACCTAATAATCTCATCTATGAAAAATCAGCAGTTAACATCATGCTTAATGGTGAAACACTGAATGCTTACTCCTAAAATCAGAAACAATGTAAGATCTCAAGGATCTCTGCTCAACCCCTTCTATTCAATATTATACTGGACAACATAACCAATTCCATTAGGGAGGGAAAAAACAAAAAACATATAAAATGAAAATGAAGAAGTAAACTGACTTTACTTGCAGATGATAGATCATCAGTATAGAAAATACTATGGAAGATACAAGAAAGCTACCAGAAACAGTGAGTTTAACAAGGTCAAAGGATACAAGGCTAATATACAAAAATCAATTGTTTTATATATACTAGCCACAAACAATTGGAAATGTAATTTTAAGAATATACATATACCATTTACAATAGTGTCAAAAAAAATGAAATAGAGTTAAATATATATAATTCCACTATATTAAAAACTACAAAGTCTTGCTGAAAGAAATTAAAGACCTAAATAAACTGAGAGACATACCACGTTCACAAATGAAAGACTCAATATTGTTACTATAGCAATTTTTCTCATATTGATCTAAGGATTCAACACAGTACCAATCAAAATCCCAGCAGTCTTTTTGGTAGATATTAATAAGCTGATATTAAAAGTTATAAGGGAATGCAAATGACCTGGAATAGATCAAAGAAATTTGAAACAGAACAAGATTAAAAATTGTTCCCTGTCTGCTTTCAAGACTCACTCTAAAACTACATTAATCAAGTCAGTGTGGTATTTATGCCAGGATAGTTTGCTAAAATGGCACAGGCATTTGGGAAACTATTTTGGCAGTTTCTTATGAAGTTAACCATGTACTTACCACACCACTCAGCAATTCTACTCATCGGTATTTACCCAAGAAAAATGAAGCCATATTTCCACACGATATTTTGTAAACAAGTGTTCATGCCACTTTATTTATAGTAGCCAAAAATGGGAAACAAGCCACAGTTTCAACTGGTAAATAGATAAGCATATTTTGGCATATCCACACAATGGAATATTATCAGTAATAAAAAGGAAAGAATTAAGGATACATGCAACAACGTGGACAAATCTTTAAAGCAGCTTACTAAGAAAAAGAAGCCAAAAACAATTACTTACTGTATGATTTCATTGACATGAAGTACAGGAAAAGGCAAAACTAAAATGACAGAAAACACATCAATTATTGCCAGGGGGCTAGAAATAGGAGGTGATTGAATGCAAAAGTATGAGGTCATTTTTTGGGGGTGATACAAATGTTTTATATCTTGAGTATAAAGACAGTCACATGACTTAATGTATTTGTCAAAACTCATTGAACTGTATACCTAAATGGGTGGATTTAATTGTATGTAAATTATGCCTCAAAATGCTGATTTTTAAAAATGGTCAAGGAGATAACTAGGAAAATCAGGTCGATGCCTACCGTGTAAATGTCAGGCCCAGCAGGAGTCAGCAGCCCCTAGAGTCTTTCAGACCTTGTTACACTAGCCGCATAGATCCGTTATCAATTACAAAAGCTTAAACATACGGAGAAGATACTCCTTTGCTGAAAGCACACCTTTGTCTATATAAGCCAACATGGTGCCTTTAGGAATTTTCCACTCTTGCTACTTGGCCAAGTATGCATTCCGCAGAGGGAAAGAGAAAAGATTTGCAAGTGATACTGTGCCTTTTCTCTTATTAATTTCCCCCAACAATCTGAAGGTAGATCCAATTATCCCCACTTTAGATGATTTTAAGTTTTCATTTTGAAAGGAACCACAGAACAATGAACATAATGAATAAAAACACCCATACCCAGACTCATTTTCATGAATTTTCAGTACAGGAAATTACAGAGAAAATCCCAAAAGCAACCAAAGGAAAGAAATCAGCCACCCAAAAAGGAACAAGTTTCCACCAATAAATTCAGAAGAAGAGCCGTGGCTTTCCTAAAGTTGGATCAGGTAGAACTGAGAGAAAAAGGCAGCATCTCCATTAGCCCCGGGGGAGGGAGCCAGAGGCTTCTTCTGTAATAGTACCCACAAACAAAAGATTCAAGGCAAGGGAAGGGAAGGCAGAGTAGCCAAGTAATCAGAGTAGGACTGGGAAATCGGCTGAATGGGCAATTGGTGTCACACTGCAGAAAGCTTCAAGGTCGAGATGAAAGATCTGGTGATTCTCCCCATAGCAATCTGTCCCATGCTTCACCCTTCAAAGGCCATTGAACTTCTCACTCTCTCCCTAGTTTTTATCTTGACCTTCCTAACTAGGGAGTCAAGCGTTGAGAAAAGGAAAGAAGTGGCAAGTGTATCTGAAAACACTGCTCTGGTAGAAAGGAACAAAGAATCCTCAAGCAGATAGGGTTGCAAAGGGGAAAAAACAAGTTAAAGAGAAGGCACAGGAATTGTGAGCAAGAATAATAAACAGGGCTGATTCCAGCCAGTATCCATTCTGATGATCCATGCTAATATCTACTGGTGCTTCGGGATTCAGCTGAGATGTGACCTTTGCTAGGAAAGTGCATCCTTCTTTCAATCTCCCCTTCCCGAACCCTCCAGTCCTAGTCCTGGGCCCCTGTGCACCTTGAAAATACCACCTTCACTACAAGCGTAACCAAGCAAAGCTTGGCTAAACTACTCCAATTTTCTAACATCCCTCCTCCAAGTTTCTCTGCTCCAGAAGTTTCTGTCTCTTCCATTCCTGAGGTTAATTCTCTTCCTCCAGGCATTAGTACACTCCAGGTTCTTGTCATGTTCAGGGTCTCCCCCATGGTATGATCTTGACTCTTTTTCTCCCTCCTCTGCCGCTGGGGGAAGGGTGAGGGGACCTTTGGTTCCCAGGAGGTGAGGGAGTTGGAAAGGTGGCCCACCACCCTGGCTTAGTTTGTTTTGATTTCTTTTGTTTTTCTCAGGTATCTAAAAGTAATTTCAGATGCATCTCTTACTGGCATGGGAGAACAATTTCCTGCCAATAACTGCTTACTGGGTCTGGACAAGAGATTCATGCCCCAGCCCCATCTTTGGCTAACATCTGGCATAACTTTACTATCTATTCTAAAAGAACAGTTGCCCTTTCCCGGCCTTGAGTTATGTTACAAAACCCTTTTCTCTAACTTGACACTGCAAGGCAGCAACCCCAATTACCCTCTCCCCATTCCTGGATTCCCCTGTCTAAGCAAAAGGGTGGGGAAAAGAAATTTCTGCCAGACACATAACATTAAATACCACGACTTTCTCTTTATGTAATGTCATTCCCACAAAGCATCTTGGGGGCAAGTACCACACTTCATTCTCTTCTGTATTTCCAGTCCTGGTACAGTACTTGTCGCATAGCAGGTGCTGAAAAAAAGTGAATGTCTCATAGTTTGTTTGAATTAGAAGAATAATACAAGATTCTGACTTATTTCGTGCACAGGTCTTGAGGCGAGTGCATGAAATGGTGGCTGTAGGAAGGTGTCAGGCACCCCATGCCCCTCAATGTTTTGGTGCAGTGCAGAATCCATGAGTACTGCTGGGGGTGGGGGGCAGCGCCCTCATAAGCAACAGCATGAAAGAGTCAAGGAGCGTCTCAATTTTCATGGTAGTGCTTAACTTTGTGGGTTTGACTGTCAAGAAAGGAAGACAAATAGGCAGGCGTGAGAGATGTTAGCTAAAAAGATGGGGCAGAGGGGAGTGGGGTGTGGAGAGCCTCTGCTCTGCACACTCCCCATCTCTGTCTAGACTTTGAAGTCAGGTCAAATGCGTCTTGGTTTCCGCCCTGCCTGAGCTCACAAGCTCAGTCTCCATGATCCTACTTTCCAAGTGCTTCCATCCTCTGGCAGATGGACCAAAGACGTTTCACTGTGGTTCTATTTCCCCCATCCTCTGCAATGAATGCCCTCCAGCCTTCTCCACACCCTATGAATTAAAAGCACATCAGTGAAAAAATTACTGGAAGGAAAAAAATTTCATGGCCATTTGGCAGCCCGTGATTCGGCACCACCAGCAGCCGTTCACCTTTGGCTGCAGGCATATGTCCCGTCCCGCGGGACAATCAACTGGGGACTCAGGTCCTGTGAAGAAAGAATGGTATGGGACAAGAGACACGAAGAACGACAGCAAGACAGGGTTCTGATCAAGCTGCAAAAGTTTATTGAAGAGGCAGGGTATATATACTCTGGAGGAAGAGGGTGAGGATTGGTGGCTGTTCAGGACGGGTGGCGGTTTGGGATTGGTAGCTGCTGTTGCTAGGGTAGGTGGCAGAAATGCTTTTGGCGCGAAGGGGAATGCTTTTGGCACGAACTCTCTTAACTTCCTTGAAGAAGGCTAACAATAGCTTAAGCTGTTCTTGTATCAGCCCTGGCGGCCATGTTACATGTCACCGGTGCTGCTGACAAGGTGCATAATATGTGTGCTACCGTGAAGGTCCCCAACAGGCATAGAGCTCAACCACCCTCCCAGAAGCCACCAGCCATCACCCCTGGTGCCCTTCACAGCCACTGCCTTCGTAAATGGATAAGACCGCAGAACCTGTAGCGCCTTCCCTTTCCTCTCCACTCTCCCAGCCTTACTTTTCAAAACCTCCAGCTCTCAGTGCAGCCTCCTCCCACAGACTTTCTCCCAGGAAGATGAGAGGAAGGCAGCCCTCCCCACCTCACCCCCATCTCTGTTTTTGAAATGAGTCCAGGAGTGCCAGATGTACAGACTTTTCCAGAAGGGTGTTGGAGGAGAATGTGGCACATTGAGAGCACCAAGGCTCCCTGATTATGCAAGGAATATGAGAGCCCCTCTCTTCATCAGCTCGAGGTAGTCTATTAAATCTCTGGAATCCTTCCACATGGTTTAGTAGCGGAGATCCATTACGCCCTCCCTCAGGTTCCATTGAACACCAGCAAACAAACATATGGCAACTAAGTTCTAATGGAATTCCGCTCCGCATGCGGGCCCTGCTCACGCTCTGGGCTGGAGGGAAGCTGGCCCCGAGCAGCCTTTGATGGCAGCTTCTCAGAGTGGTTTCTGTGCCGGGATTTTCCTGCTTTCACCATGTAGGGACGCAAGGCACCAGGAATTCATTCTGTTTTCTAGTAAGCATTTGGCTAGGAGTATAGACACCTGCTTCTGGCCCCAGCTCTCAGAGCAGCATATGAGCTGACCTTGGGCAAGTCACTTGATCCACCCCACCCCAAAACCTCAGTCCCCTTCTTTGTAAAATAGCCTCAGACAAAACCAGTTCTATTTCACAGGTGTTGCAATCATGAAACAGCTTAATGGACATAACATCGTTTTGGAAAGCAATTCAGATTTGTATAATTATCACTCTCCTCCTCCTGGACTCCCTGTCTCCAGAACATGCCTATAAACTTTATTTGATATAAGAGCCAACTGCATTATCCCAAGGGGGGTTAAAAAGGAAAACAACAAAGCTATGGTATTGATGATATTGATATCAAGAAAATGTATTCTCTGCAACTACGCACAGCTTAGTGCCGCAATCACTGACTTTTCAGAAGGTATACCTTTAAAAATAAAAATTAAAAAAAAAACTAAATTCCCTTTGTCTTCCCCCTACCCCACTCCAAAACAGTGATTATGGGGTAAGAGCCATACTGATGATTTTGACTGATCAACTGGAGAAATTTAGATAAATTTGGCTTTTCATTAACTGCAGCTGTTGTTCCTTTCAGTGCTTTAATGCAATTTATCATTTGAACATGCTGTCTAGGAGCGGTTGCTTGAGTTTTCCTTTGCCTTCAATCAGTAATCCTAACAGTATGAATCCAATTTCTATAAGTCTTAAAAAATGTCCCTTTCCTCTCCTTTAGGGCTGCTTACGTTGAAAAGGTTTGCTTCCAGATCGGTTACCTCTCTCTCTCCCACCCCTTTCTCTCTAGCTCTCTCACAGGCGCACACACACACACATACACACACACACACACACATACTCTACTGCCAACAGACTACTATACAAACCTAAATCCTCCTCCTATACTCTGAAATTACAAGTGCAAAAACCTGAAACGTCTCAAGGCATCTCTCAGGTTTCCCACCTACCCCCAGCCCATCACTGTCCCCAACTACCCCCTTACTTAGAACAACGTTGGATTTGGTCACCAAATTCAAATCTGCAGAAGTGAGGTCTCCCAAACGGAACGAGATTCCTAGCTCCAGTGCACAAAGAAAGTTGTGTCGTTCCGCATGACTTGTCTGTGAATGAGTGCTATGAGGTGATAAACGACCTCCAAACAATATTGGCTTATTTAAATTAAACTATTACTCATTTATACAGGATGATGACTCATGATTGTCTGAACAGAAACTGAAGTAGGGGGAGATAGCCTCAGAACTTGTTTCCTGTTCATGTTCTAAGTGTAATATGATGCTAGCCTTTATGTGGTTTCTCATTATTCTCAGAACTTTTGTTACCATCTTAATTATTACATTGTTTCGCTCAGAGGAGGAGGAGGAGACAGGCTGTGTTTTCTTTTTTCATATAGTGATGGATTTAACATCAAGAATAATTAAATGCCACAGGGTGGTAGCAGCCAATTGAGTGTTGACATCTTTTAGAAAAACCCACCCAGGAAGGAAGAAAATAGAAGCATCTTAGCATCTCGATGTCTTTCCTGATTCATTTATGTAGGCGGGGATCCCAACATCTTAAACTAAAATGAAGAGGAAAAAAAAGAGCAGGGCCTCTGCAAGCTAATAATTATTCTGTGTTTGGAATGAGAATGTTCAGAAGAACCAGACACTTGTGTCGTAACATTTTCCAAAGTAGGAGAAGTGGGGGTTTACTTCTGTGTATTCTGGCAAAAGGGAACAACAAAGAATGTGGATCATTTCAGAGAATTTGGAAACAATCTGGGGCCATTTACACAACGTTCTGATTCTTGTTTTTTGGGTAAAGGTGGACAAGCAAGCAAGGGAGATGTCATTGGCTAGTTTATCAATTGATTGATAGACTAAGATCTGTTTCCAGTTCTATTTCAGAAGCAAGCACCAAGAAAATCACTAGCACATGACTGAGCAACACTCCCTGAGGTGGATGGTACACTGAGAAATGCTTCCTGAAACCTTAAAATCTTTCATGAAAACTGGGAACCAAGATGGACTCTGAGGTTCAAGTTCACCTTGAAATGCTGAAGCCAGTCACTTTTAGGATGTTCTACCCACTCTGGCAAATAAAGACATTTCACAACACACATCAGTGATTGCATTCTGATGTAAAAGTTGGCCACTTGGGGAGTCAACCAAAATCTGAGAGACAAAATGATACCCTATAAAGTGTATTATCCTCTATGAGCACCCAACTTGCTGTGAAGAGCAGCTTATTAATTGCTGCATGTTTACTACAGGAAGTGTCTCTAGTCTCCGTGCAAACCTGAGTGATAATGGTAATATCTCCACAGCATGGCAGTGTGTCCCATCTCTTATTTTGTTTGATTTCTTGGATCTCATCTCTCTGCACCCCCATCTTCTTTAATATTAAGGGACTGGTTTCTGATTCTGCATTCCCTTGTTAAGCCTCCTTCAACATCACGTGCTTCGGGTGGTCAGTGAGTTTAAGCAAGCAACCACAGGTCACCGCCGATCTAAACAGACAGACCCAAAGGCTGCCAACCAAAACAGCAAGGGCCAAGCCAGATGCCGACTGCTCTTCCTAGGGCAGCTGTGATGCCGTGCCCTGTGGCTGTGAGGGAACCCAACAGGAACAGAAAGTGCAGCCCAATCATCCCAGCTGCATAATAAATGTCAAATTCTTAAACACCAACACCAAATATTCCTTCTTTTTTTCCCTCTGAAAAGCCACCAGTTAAACCCATGACCACAGATGTGTCTTGAAAGCCTGGAGTTTTGTAGCATTCCAGAAAGAGTAGTACTTCTCCAGGATTTCAGGGAAATCCCAAGCAAGAAAAGTTGAGAAGTGCCCATGCTGAAGATTCTGAAGACTGTGCAGAGTAGCATGGAGGGGAGGGCCAGCCAATGGCTCTCCTTGGGGTGTCTGAATTCTTCCTCCTCACCCCCAGGTGGGTACGTGTCAACCCAGAGACTCCAGCCCACAAAAAGAAATGTGGCACACACAGGCTGGGTTCCAAAAATTGTCCATTTCAGATCCTTCCATCCCAGTGACCCCCTATCCATCTCTGGTTTGTGCTCTCCCCATTCCCCAGTGAGGATGAAGTTAGGACAGATAAGGCAGGACCCCAAAATCAGCTCTCACCATCTTACAAACATCAACCTGTCAAGAGAGCTTTATCATAGCTCCACACCTGGATAAAAATAAAGCAAAACAAACACCAACAGTTCATATCTCTTTCCACCTGAAGCCATACTCTTTATCATGGCTATCAGCCCAGCTCCTGGATGGGAAACTCAAAAGCACTGTCTAGGAGTCTACAGTAAATCAATCAGTAAGTAGTTATTTGAGCGTCTACTAACACAGATGTAAAAGGCTTTGCAGCACAAGTTTGGATTCAGTGCCATAAGTTCAAAATCCTGACCTCCAAATAAAATTTACAAAGGATCATCCATCTCAGACCACTTTCCTTGCACACTCCAGCCACCCTGGAGAGGTGGGTCTCCATCCTACTTTACAAATTCTTTAGGGACTGTTTTGGTTTGCTAAAGCTGCTGGGAGCAATATACCAGAAATGGGTTTGCTCTTATAAAGAAAATTTATTAGGTTAAAAGCTTACAGTTCTGAGGCTGTGAAAATGTTCACATCAAGGCATCATCAGAGATGCTGTCTCACTGAAAATTGAATGCCGGCCATCCTGGACTCCTGCCACGTGACAAGACACAATGGTGGTTCTGCTGGTCTGGGTCTCTGCCTCCTCCTCCAGGCTTACTTATTCCCTGAGCTCAGCTGTGAGCAATCAGGTATATGGCTCATCTCTCCCCTCTCCTCCAGGCCTCATCTCTTCCAGCCTCTTGGAAGACCAAGACCTATCCTGGGTCATGCCTTACTGAAGCAATCTACTCAAATGCCCTCCAACTGAATCCAATCCAATCAAAGGGTCTCACATCCACAAAAATGGATTCACCCCCAAGGACAGGATTTTCTGGGATCCACCCAGCTTCAATCTGTCAGAAGGAGCAATCAAGAATTTTCACTTTCCCATTGACAGTTCCCCACTCTGGACTGAGTGGGGCATGGGCCTGATTGAAACTCAAACCCATCTTCTGCCTTTTCCCAGTATCAGGGCAAGAAGAGCAAAATAGAAGCCTTGCTCCCCAAGTCACCCGACATTAACTTGGGGGCAGTGTGATCTTCTGGAAAGAGACGACCTGGATTTTAGCCCTGGCTCTGACCTTCTCTATCTGGGGGACTTGCATGAGTTTCTTTACCTCTCCTTATTGATTAAATGGTGTAACTACAGACCTCATGAGGCTCTGTGAGGATCACATGGTACAATGCTCAAGGGTAAGATGCCTGGTCACCCAGCTTATTGTTACCTCCTTGGTGCCAGTGCAGTGCCTGCCACGTGGTAGGAACTTAATATTTACTGAACACATGATCTCTTCTTCTCCACTCTAGTTCTTAGACCTATAATTCTCATTGAGAAGGTAGACAATAGTGTGAAAATTCTTGATCTAGAAGAATGTTTTCACTGGAACTCTCTTAGTTGCAAAGTGACAGATCTTCACTTGAGATGGCTTAAGCTACAAACAGAAATGTGTTGAAAGGATACCAGAATATCTCTGAAAATATGAGGATTGATGCAATTTAACCTTGGAAACCATCTAAAACAAGAACTGGAATCGAGTAGGAAATCAGATTTCTTTTTTTCTGTGCATCTGTATCATTTTTGTCAGTTTTTCTGTTTCATTTTTTTTCTGCCATATTGTAGATCCAGTTCTCCTATTTGCCAAATCATGTGGCAGAAAATGTCTATCAATGGTTCCTGAGTTTTACATAATACAGATCTAGGTACCAAAAAAGACTAAATTGTCTCTCGTGGGCCCAATTCTAAATTCCCATTAGGAAGAAACCCATTGCCCCAGTTTGGTTCAGCAGTCCACTGTTGGACCAACCAACCATGGCAAGGAACTGAAGTCATATTGTATGAATATAACTGCTCGCTCAGCAGCCAAGAGGATAGAAGGACAAGGAAAACATTCTAGAAAATGGTAAATGAGCAGACTATCCAAATCTCTACAAATAGATTGAGAGTACTAACAAAATTCTTGAGCAACCCTGGACAAATTGTGATGCCTGACTCTTCCTTAACCTTCATTTTCTCAGCACCCCCTCTCACCCACATACAAACCTCTGTCTTAGGGTGCCCAGAGCTTTCTGCCACACAGCAATCCAAGTCCCCCTCAGTGTAAGAAACCTCCCAGGTAAACTCCCCACCTAAACTCCATATTTTTCTTATTAACCTGGTCTTCAGGATTCAACAGAAAAATCAGTTATCTTGTTGGCCCCACATGAAACTTGAAAAAAATCCCAACAGCCAGGTCTGATGGGATGAGCATGCAGTAGAGTCCAGCATGCCTTGTGGAGACAAGAACCAGATGGTCATTCAGTGTCCAAGATGCAGGCTGAAAGCTCATGGCCTCAAGAGACAGTGATCATAAAGTTCTTATCTAGTGTTCTATCATTAAGATGACTCAGGTCCTCTGTGTGTATGTGTCTGTAAGTTTCTTTGGTCTTTTTCCACTTCTACTCCTGAAACCACTGCCCAGCTCTCCTGTTAGATTCCTGGTTGGGCCAACTAATCCCCATCATCCTTTTTGATTAGAGGTCAGATTGCAGATTGGCTGGCCTGGGGTTAGGTATCCAACCCTTGCAATCTAATTAGCTGTATCCTGGAGACAGGGTCATGTGCTATGGACTATTGCTACTCAAAGTGTGGTCTTTGGGCCAGCAGCCTCAGCATCACCAGAGAGCTTGTTGGAAATGCAGTAGGCCCCTCACAGACCTACTGAATCAGAGCCTGAATTTTACATTATCCCCCAAGTGATTCATGGGCGCATTGAAGTTTGAGAAACACAATTACATAAAATGGCCTTTCAAGTTGCGGAACTGCCTAGAACTGCCTCACAATCAAGCTTCTTTGGACAGCATTGATAACTCACTCTCTTGTCAAGTCCACTAATTCTGTGGATAACAGTAGTATCTATTTCTCATTTTAGGGACATTTATATATCCTTATAATAGACTCTAGAAAACCACAAGGTCCTCAAAAAGGAAAAGGAAGTATCTATTGGTGATATTTCAGACACTAATGTGAAGCTGGAGAAGGGAGAGATTTTTTTAATTGAGGGAGGTGGTGTTATGTTCTGCTTTATTTATGACAGAGTCCTTCTGAATTCATAAAGCTTGCCTTTTGAGAGGCTACTTATTCTGTCGACTATTTTTTCTCCATGTAAAAATAGCCTTGTTAAGCAAGTGTCTCTACCTTCCACTGTAACCAAATCCCTGCCTTGAATCACCATTGCTGACTTCCTACAGAAACGGCCTTCTAAGCTCCTCTGGCCAGCCCCCTTATTTTACAGATGTGGAAACAAAGGCCAGAAGAGAGATGTTGAAATGAGGTCAAGGAGCTGATTAAAGCCTCAGCTGAGGCCAGCCTCAGGGTCCTGACTTCTCCATGAGGGTTCCCTTCACTAAACAGAGCACAAGACAAGTGCTGCGATATGTGGGGCTGTTGTAGGTTGGGGGGCGGCGGCAGGAGGGTGTGCAGTTAGGGTATTCCTGAGAGAATATGTTGCTGGCAAGAAGTGGAGACAAATATCTGCCAAATTTTGGAAGAGGGCCTGGAATCTAAGAGTCTGCCCTGGCACTGGTCTCCCAGAACATGGATACCACGGGACCTTCCAGAAACTTCTGAAAGGGCTTTTAAGAAAACGGCAAGTAGAAAATGTGAAAACAACTGCCCCCAGCTGCTCCTGGGGTCACTGTATTCTGACTGCAGCTGTGGAGAATTGTTGTTGAATTCCATTCTCCATGTTGCTCTAAAAGCATTTCAAAGAGGTGCTGAGAAAGCCATGTGCACTTTGGTAAATTGAAAACTATTTGTGACTAACCATCCATCACGATCTCTCAACATTCACCACCAGAAAGGGGTGGGGCCCCAGGGGGCAGAAGGCCAAACCCGAGTCAGGGGAGCTGCCCACATTTCCAGTTGCCCCTGTCTTTCTGGGCGACCCTAGAATAATATATATCTCTTTGTGTCCTCACCAAGGAGATTTTGGAAAATGAAAAAGGAAAGATGAAGAAGCAGCGGACTCTTTTGTTTGCCATATACCTGCTTCTCAAGAATTGTAAGCCTCTGTGAAGTTAAAATAGAAAGTCCTTCCCATGAACATACTTCCATAAATACTAATTATGGTGACGCCACACTCACTTTAATACTCACCCACTGTAATTGCCTCAAAGCTGGTGGCATTTGTTAAGAATCATTGTTGTTCAACTACTTTTCCACATTATTCAGACTTACAATATAGAAATGCTACCGCAATCCTTCCTAAGATTTGTAGAATAAAAATAAGGCTTGGGAGAGGGGAGTAGAGAGGAAGAAAGGAAGGTGATAATGTTTTAGCAAAAGAAACAAGGTTTTATTGTTCTATTAATATAAAGTTGGAAAACAGGCAAGACTGAACTGTAGTGTTTAGGGATGCTGGCTAAGGTGAAAGCAAGGAAATGATTACCATAAAACTTAGGATAGTGGTGAACTTTGCGGGGAGCTAGAAACGGTGGTGATAGGTGGAGGGCATGGGGAAGGAAGCTTTGAAGGGCAAGGAATGTTCAATTTTTGGACCTGGGGCGGTGGTTCTATGCGTGTTCTCCTTGTGGTCAGTTTTTGAGCAATGTGTTTTTGTTCTGTGTTGGTGCACTTATTTCACAATAAACAAAAATAATTTTTTTAAAGGCCAAGAAGAAGGGATGTATGTCAGCCACTAGACCTTTTACTTGCATGAAACCCTATTTGATGGCTTTCCCCCCTCAACTTCCCTTGGCTACAGGAACAGATAATTGAAAGAAGGGCGAGCTATAGGCCATGTTTGGAAGTAGGCAAAGCCTACCAGTCAGACCCTTTCCTGTTCTCTCGGTTATTAGCAGGTAACTGACTCGACTCATTCTGATGCTCGTTGGTACAGGTTAAAGCAATGAGACCCTTCAAAGGAAAATGGGTAAGGAAGCAGCAGTAGATAAAACACGCAAGGGCTGCCGTGCTGGTGTAATTGGCTGGAGGGCCTGGGGTCCAATTACCCTGGTTCCTCTTTGGCTCTGATGGCCCCAGAGGCCCTTTTGTGAGACCC
>JAQZBX010063608.1:0-16659 GCA_029593785.1 Cabassous unicinctus | reverse complement strand
AGTTGTGTTTTCTGATAGTTTGTAACCAATACTAAAAACATACAACTGGTACCAGATTATTTTAGTGTGATAAGATACCAGGAAATATTAGAAATTTACAAATAATCTTATATCACCATTTCTTAAACATATTCACAGCCAGCAAAATCCAGAATAATTGATCCTTTTAGTGAAGAAGACCTAGTCTTCATGACTTTTAAAAGACTTCTAGTTAAGAGTAGAGATTTTTTACATTTGATTCTTTTCTTCTGTGGACTCAAACTGTTGCTCATTGTATACATGTGAATCTCCAATGTCCACAGTTTGGATTATTAGGATCCTTTCTGGTCTCTTGAGGGTGGGCTTAACAATAGGGTTACAAGTTCTTTGAAATTGTTGATCAATAGATGCTTCTGCTTTTCACTTCATTAAGCTTTAATTCTCTTTATAAATAAGACAATTGAAAAACTATGTTCTCTAAAACATAAACATCATGGGGCAAAGGCACAATATCAAAAATAAATGGAATTTCAGGAGTCAAAGAAATTTGCTCCAATCACATATTTGCTCCTCAGACAAGTAATCAAACATTCTTATGTGAAACAGCTGACTTTTTTTCCTTCTTGAGAAAAAGAAATGACCATATATGCTCTACTTATGTTACTGGGTCATTATGAAATGTATAGTCATTAATATATGACATCATATTCTGGAAAATTTAATAATCACTCACTTTAAAGTTCTGAGAGACTATATACACAATATTTATATATTAATTTTTATGATGCACTCCTTATACCCTATTTATATAAAAATAACATGCTTTCATTCTATCTCATTCTGTCTCAGAATTCTTACACTTATATTCTTATTCTTATATCAGAATTCTTATTACAATACTTCATCAGTAGCTTCCATTCCACTAAAACATGTGGAGATTACAACTAATACCATGTGGAGATTAAAAATTTATTCCACAAAAATTTATTGGATTCTTTTTTTTTTTAATGTAATTTGATATATAGCGCTCTTCAGTCATTCCAACAGTGTACCCATTATTTGTATGATTGGGGAACGAGTAGGTGATGGTTTTGCTCAATTCAGGAATTTTATGTAAAACAGATCAAGTAAAAATATATGGAAAGAAATAAAATAACAACAGATTATGTTGATACAAATATTGCAAAAAATTTGAAGAGAGATGACAAAATTTCATGCAGTTGTGGAGGTCCCAATAGAACAGCATTAGAGTGTCTTTAGGTACAAAATGGAAGATATTACCATGCAAAAAGAGAACAAAACCATATAATAAGAGAAACAAAGAAATTCAAAATTGCCAAAGCAAATAATGGATGAATGGAATTATCTACAGCATGCAAGGAAGGCTGCAGATTCAAAGTGGAAATAAAAATTATTAAATGCAATCTAAATCAATGTCAAATGCTATAAATTGACTCCTTTATAATTTATGAATTTGCTGTTATAACAACTACAAGGCATCAGTGTCAAAGGCAAGAAGAAAATACTACATGCTGGCCAGAAATTTATTGAATAATATGACTTTATTCTTCTGAGATAGAATATTTGACATTCTTGAGATGGCATAATTGTTTCCTAAATGAGTATTTTTGACACCAAGGAGATTAGAATTAAATATAGAAAAAACAGAATTAATGCACTTATAAAACACTTATGAAAATGAGAGAATTGGTAGATTAGATTTTGGTTTTCTATCCCTTACTCATAATTTTAAAATGGAGAAGCTTTTGTAATTTTACTTTTGCTGTGCACATTTTAAATGATGTAAAGAATGATTTGTTACATAAAGAATATAGGGGATACCCATATGCCCCATACCCATCCCCTCCCCCTCCCATATTTTCCCACATAAACAACATCTTTCATTAGTGCAGTACATTTGTTACAATTGATGAACACATATTGAAGCATTGTTACTAACATTTATGTAATCTAAAGTTTCTTTAAAAATAAAAGAATAAAAAAGAATGATTTGTGATTCATTAATGATTGAAAATTGAAAACTTTAAGTTGAATTACTTGTATTCCATTCTATGAATATGCCTTGCATTTCCAACTTCTGGACCTTTGCTTGGTATCTCTTCTACTTAACCCATTCCCATGGAATATCACACACTTTCTTTAACCTTTTCTTATAGGTACTGGTCATATTCTACCTAATTGTAGAGGATTTTTACCTGAATCTTTTCATCAGTTTCTTGCTATGCCTTCTCTAGTAGTGCTTAACAGAATGTCAGGCATATTCAGCTGTATAATAAGTATTAGTTGAACAAGTGAATATCATTTTTTTATCTTATTCTACTCATTACTTTTACAGTTTTATGTAGAAATAAATAATGTTTTTAACAATTAGAAAATACAAAGGGATAGATTAAGTTATTTGTGTACATGTGAATAATTAAATACTATGAACATATGTAAATGATTGATTTGAATTCCAGAAAAAAATCAAGGAAATGTCTGCAATACATGTAGAATATCAAGAATATCCTGTAAATGCATGCCAGCTCCCCAAACCAGGTGGTCAGTGTAGGTCAAATAGTGGACTACATAATTTCTGTGAAGATTATGTAAAATAATATGTTAATATAGAAAACCAAGAGAGATAAATTTTTCCCTGAGAAATTATGGAGAAGTAAGGATTAATTTGTCCAAGACTGATTCCTTATAGTCTGCCTTCTTGCAAAACTGTGTGGCAAACAGCTGCAGACCAATAATAAGGCAATAATCCCTGGTTAAATGCTGACATGATGAGTCAGATCACAGGTTCTGATATCATAAAATTTCAGCCTTATCAGTTGGAATTCAGATCAGGCTACTGCCCAAAGTTATATATTTGCAATTATAAGGTTTGGACCACAAGTTCTTCCTCTTGATTGTGGTGAATATGGTTCTTTCTAAATAATAAATATTAAGGTACAAAATAATGTTATAGACAATGTTCTACCACATCATATTCTTATTATATCTAAACCTGTTGTCCACCAGGGAAAGACTTGTTCTTCTCTAATAATAAAATATAAAAGCTTCACAGTCCAATGATTAAGATCCTTATCCCAAATAATGATGCCCAGCTATGCCAGGTTGCTATGTGATTGTAAAAGTGGGAAATGTGCAACTTCCATTTGCTTCTATCTCTGTGAAATTTCTCCACATCCCATCCAAAACTAGTCTTAATGTTATTAAATCATTCATCATTGTTTGATAAGGTGGTTTCATAAGGAGATTGTTTGGCTGGGTATCTACAATGCCCTTCCAGAAGCAATTCAAGGAACTAGAGACTGCCCCCCCTTTCCCAGGGCATGGAAAATGCCTTTCAAATAGTGGGATGGGGTATTACCAAATGTTAATGGGGACTAGCCATACAAAGTCCAATCATCCTGAATGCTAGATTCCCAATGGAAACTATACCCGTGAGATAAGATCACCTAGGATTGTTTCATGGCTATTAAAAATGGCTTTGGGTGAATTGCCTAAGGGGACACCGCTGAGGGAGAGAATCATCATCACTGATGATAATTTTCTATGTGAAACAAACTCTGCAAAAACAATGAGGTCCATGTTGAATGTCAATAATACCCTGAAAATGACATTACATCATTTCTACAGTCATTTTATCAAATTCATCATATCTAATTTTCCAAATGGATTTTAGCAAGAGGCCTAAATTCTAACTCACTGGTTCAAAATGTTTACTTTAATGAATGAGGATTATATGGGATACTGCATCTGTTTAGGGACTGTTAAGGCATGTGGAAATCAGGTGACTTCACGAGAACATATTCAGGAACTGGGAGATTAACTCTGAAGTATATGAAAGTTTTGTAAAAATTAGCCTATTCTCTTAAGCTCTTTGAAAATGCAGATGTGAAAATTGTGACCTCTGATGAAATGCCCTTATGAAAATTGCAATCTATTATCTAATGTAAACTGAACAACTAGGCTACTTCCTTTGCTTTCCTCATGCAACTACAGATTATGGATGAGATGGCAAATCATTGGTGCAAAGAGCAGCCTGTTATGCTTAAATGAATGTAAATGGGGAAGATTTCAAGTATTACCACAACTTCACTTGTTGTTTGCTATCCTATATATACAAAATTCTGTCTTACAACAGTGTCAAGGATTATATTAGCCACCCTACTTAATTGAAATAGTATGGATCACTGGCAAGTGGGGTATAAAGCATACAAACCACCACTTTAGATGAGAAGGGTGTAATCAGAATTAAGGGTTAACTTGTACAAAACTAGTCCCTTGGTGGATGCCTTCTCATAAACTTTTATGAAAATTGATGTCAAAAGACAAATCAGAGTTGATTTTGTAGATTACATCATTTTATTTGGAACACCAGAAGTTTTACTGCAGCAAGGAATCATGAACACATGTTCAAGTTTCTAGGGTTGGCAAATGAGTTTTGCAGCCATAAAAAGGAAGTTAGGTTAACTCCTATTGATTGGATAGGGGTTTGTCCATCTTATAAGGGTGGTTTTAAGGACAATGGATGAGAGCTATTATCAATATTATGATTAAGAGAGTAACAAGTCTCTTTCAGGATATCTCAGAGCCATGGTCCCCATGAGCCTAGAAGCCAACCAAAAAGAGAATCAGACCAATCAGATTTGGGGGGTGTGTAAGATGATTTGGATGCTTCTCTAGCATCGATTTTGCTGCAACTACCTGTTGGTAAACCTCTTTTTGACTATCATTACAAATAGACACCTACTAGTGCATATGCATTTCCTTGGGAAGCCAGAATAACGTCTAATTACAGTGATTGCATAGACTCATTTGAGAAAGTCCAATCATTCATCAGTTACTGAGCTGATAGCCTGCCCTGGGATGGAGATAGATTATTCGAACTATACAGATACATTTTCGAAGGCAATCTATAATCTTACAGTGTGTCTTACAGCTTTGGAGAGTTTCTCCAGTGCCAAGGTGTACAATGAAAAGTACAGAATACCCAGCAGTTTATCCTGGGTTAATGACTTTTTCATGTTGTATTTAGAGCTCTCTCTAGTCTGGCAATAGTCTCTTCATGAGTTTCCATAGACTTTGAAGGTATCATAAAAGCCCTCAGTTTTTAATTTTCCCTTTTGGAATCTTATCATAAATAGTAATTTGTACTGGCCTTCAGCACTGAGGAAGAGTTCAAAATATTCACAGAAAAACAGAAATTAAGAGTGATTGCCAATAAGAGCCCTGCCCTTCAAGGAATACTAAGGGGAGTTCTGCAGGTTGAAAAGAAAAAACAGGAGATAGAGAGAGTTGGAGGAGAGTGGAAGAACAGCTAAAAGGATAAAAAGAGAAATAAAAACAACATATGGCATGTATAAATCTAAAGAAAATAGGGCTAATGTAAATAATTCCTAAAGAATAATAACAATGAATGTTAATGGCTTAAACCCTCCAGTCAAGAGACACGGATTGCCAGAACTGTTAAGAAAATATGACCCATCTATATGGTATCTACAAGAAACTCACTTTAGATGCAGGAATGAAAGGAAACTGAAAGTGAATGGTTGGAAAACAATTTTACATGCAAGCAATAACTGAAAAAAGGGTGAAGTAAACTACACTATCAGATAAAATAGACTTTAAATGCAAAATTATTGTAAGAGATGAAGAAGGGCACTATATATAATAAAAGGTGCTATCTATCAAGAGGAAAGAGCAATCATAAACATTTGTGCATATAACCAGGGTAACTCAAAATATTTTGGGCAAAAATTGAAAAAACTAAGGGAGAAACAGATGCCTTTACAATTATAGTGGGGGACTTTAATACACTATTATCACCATTAGACAGACCATCTCACCAGAGACTCAATAAATAAACAAAGACCTTGAATAATACATTAGAGGATCTGAACCTGTTAGACATATACAGAACATTAAACCCAAATATCCCAGTGGGATATACATTCTTCTCAAATACACATGGATCATTCTCCTAGATAGAACACATACTATGCCACAGAACAACTGTCAATGAATTCAGAAAGATTAAAATTATACAAAGTAATTACTCTGACCACAGTGGAGTTAAGCTAGAAATCAGGAAGGGGCAGAAAACCAGCTTAGGCATGAAGATATGGAAGTTAAACAACACAGTCTTAAACAATCAGTGGGTCAAGGAGGAAATTGCAAAGGAAGTCAGTAACTACCTTGAAATGAATGAAAATAACAACACAATGTATCAAAATGTGTGGGAAGGAGCAAAAGCTATACTGAGAGAGAGATTCATAACATGAATGCTTATATTAAAAAAGAAGAAAGAGCTAAAATCAAAGACCTAACTACACACCTGAAGGAATTAAAAAAAAGAACAACAAACTAATCCCAAAGGAAGTAGAAAAAAGGAAATAAAGATTAAAGCAGAGCTAAATGAAATTGAAAATAAGAAAGCACTAGAAAAAAATAAACAAAATGAAAAGCTGGTTCTTTGACAAGATTAATAAAATTGACAAACCCTTAGCTAGACCAACAAAGAAAAATTGAGAGAAGATGCAAATACATAAAATAGGAAATGAGGAAGGGAATATCACCACTACCCCACAGAAATAAAAGGTATCATTAGAGGATACTTTGAAAAATTGTATGCTACCAAGATGATAGTTTAGAGGAAATGGACCAATTCCTAGAAACACACAAACATCCTACATTAATGAAAGAAGAAATTGATGAACTCAACAGAACAATCACAAGTAATGAGATTGAACCAGTCATCAAAAACCTCCCAATTAAGAAAAGCCCAGACCAGATAGCTAAACAGGTGAATTCTAACTATTCTGAAAGGAACTACCAGCAATCTTGCCTAGGCTATTCAAAAAAAAATGGAAGTTTTGGGAACATTTCCTAACTCATTCTATGATGCCAACATCAACTGTAATACCAAAGTCAAAGACACTACAAAAAAGGAAAACTATAGACCAATGTCTCTAATGAACCTAGATGCTAAAATCCTTAGCAAAATACTTGCTAGTCATATTCAACAACACATCAAATGAATTATACACCATGGCCAAATAGGTTTCATCCCTGGTATGCAGGGATGGTTTAACATAAGAAAATCAATGTAATACACTACATAAACTGATCAAAAGAAAAAAAATCACCTGATAATCTTTATAGATGCAGAAAAGTATTCAACAAAATACATCACCATTTCCTGATACAAACATTTCAAGAGATCTGAATAGAAAGAAACTTCCTCAAAATGATAAAAGTTATATAAGAAAAATATACAGCTAAAATTATATTCAATTGTGAAATCCTGAAAGCTATCTGTCTAAGATCTAGAACAAGACAAGGATGCCCACTGTCACCACTGATTTATCATTGGGTTAGAAGTACTTGCTCAAGTACTTAGGCAACTAAAAGATATAAAAAGCATCCAAATTGGAAAGGAAGAAGTAAAATTTTCACTATTTGCAGATGACATAATACTATACAAAGAAAGTCCTGAGAAATCTACAACAAAGCTTCTAGAGCTTATAAATGAGTTCAGTAAAGTGGCAGGTTAGAAGATCAATGTGCAAAAATCAGTATCATTTTTGTACACTAATAATGAGCAATCTGAGGAGGAAATTAAGAAAAAAATCCCATTTACAAAAGGAACTGTAGAATCAAATACCTAGTAATAAATTTAACTAAACATATAACCGATTTGTACACAGAGAATTACACAAAACTGTTAAAGGAAATCAAAGAAGTCCTAAATAAATGGAAAAATATTTCCTGTCCATGGATAAGAAGACTAAACATCATTAAGATGTCTATCCTATCCAAATTGATTTACAGATTTAACACAATCTCAATAAAAATTATGACAGCATTTTTTGACTGAATTGGAAAAGCTAACTATGGAATTTATTTGGAAGGGAAGGGGGCCCTGAATAGCCAAAGAATTATTGAAAAAGAAAAGTGAAAATGAGGAATCACACTACCTGACTTTAAAACATACTACAAAGCAACAGTGGTCAAACAGCCTGGCATTGGCACAAGAATAGACTTCCTGAACAAGGGAACTGAAATGGGTGTACGGATATACATCCTCACATTTACAGTCAACTGATATTTGACAAGTCCACCAAAGCCCACTCAACTGGGAGAGAATGGCCTCTTCAACAAATGGTTCTTGGAGAAATGGATATCCATATCCAATAGATTAAGAGAAGAATATCATCTACCATCTCATACAAAAATTATTTCAAGATGGATAAAATATCTAAATATAAGGGCAGGAAAGATCTTGGAAGAAAATAGAGATAAGCAACTATAAAATCTTGTACTAGAAAATGGATTCATGAGCTATGCACACAAAGCACAAGACCTCCTCAAAATTAAAAAACTATTGTACCTCAGAGGAGTATGTCAAGAACGTGAAAATGAATCCTAATCAATGGGAGAATATATTTGGAAACGATATATCTGATAGGGACCTAACACCCAGCAAATATAAAGAAATCCAACACCTGGAAAATAAACAGACAAATAATCCATTTTAAAAATGGGCAAGTGATTTGTATAGACACTTCTCCAAAGAAAAAATACAAATGGCTGTAAAGAACATGAACAGATGCTCAACATCAATAGTTATTAGGGAAATACAAATCAAAATTACAATGAGATATCATCTTACACCCATTAGACTGGTGGCTGTTAAAAAAATAGAGAACTACAAGTGCTGGAGAGGATATGGAGGAATGGGAACTCTTATCCACTGCTGGAGGGATTGCAGAATGGTGCAACCATTGTGGAGGACAGTCTGATGGTTCCTCAGGAAGCTGACTACAGAACTGCCATATGATTCAGCAATCCCAGTATTGGGTATATACCCAGAAGAATTGATAGCAGTGACACAAAGAGATATATGCACACCAATGTTCATAGTGGCATTATTCACTATTACCCAAAATTGGAAACAACCCAAATATCCATCAAGAGATGAATGGATACACAAAATGTGATATATACATACCATGGGATATTACTCAGCTGTTATATGGAATGCAGTATTAACGCATGGGATAACATAGATGAATCTTGAAGACCTTATGTTGAGTGAAGCAAGCCAGACACTGAAAGACAAATATTACATTACCTCACTGATATGAGTTAAGCAAATTGAGCAGAATCACAGAGCTAGAGTCTGGGAGATAGGTTTACAGGAGACAGAAAGGGAGTAGAGAGTTGTGAGATAATGCCCACATGGTAAAATACATTATAAGTTGGAAGGATGTAGTTGTGCAGTAAATGGGCATGATAGTGGTGCAGTGATGCTATTGGGTTGGGTGAGGCTGACCTGTGAGGGGGGTAGGATGGTGCGGGGGTTGGTTGCACTATTCATGGAACTGGGGGGAAGATCAGGGGAGGGAGCAGATGAACTCTGGGGATTTGTGGGATATGTGGTTGAAACTGCAACACTAGGAATATTTAGGCAAATATGGCAGGCGAGGGTAGTGGTTCAGGTTGTTGGATGTGGGGGTGGGGCATGCAGGACAGGGCACACCTGGGGCACATTTCCAGGGAGTATTTGTGTGTTCATCCAGTCACAGTGCATTGTAACAGTGGGTGGAGACCCACACAATGAACAGGATACCCATCCTTGGAGTACTGCTATGTTCTCAAATAGAAGGGTGGGAGTTTCTTGAGAGCATAGGCAATGCCTAATAGAGGAGGACAGGCCAGTATATCAAGACCTCAATGTTTTTGCAAATAACTATAAATTTTCTTCTTCAATAAGTAAAGCTTGGTTGTTGTTGTGGGTCTTAAGGGGAAAGGGAGGGAAGAATAGAATAGATGGAACATGGGGCATTTTGGGGTCACTGGAATTGTTCTACATGATCTTGCAATCATAGATACAGCCCATGTTAAATTCCATCAAAATTTATAAAAGAGTACGGTCCAAAATGTAAACCATAATGTAAATCATTAACCATGGTTAGTAGCAATGCTTCAATATTTGTACATCAATTGTCACAAATGTATCACTCACATGTAAAAAGTTATTAAAAGGGGAAAGGAGAAAAGGGGGTGGATGATGGCTATATTCTGTACATGACTTTTCTTTAAACTGAAAGTTTCTTTGAAGATGAAATAAAAAAATAAGACACTGGGGGAATAAATAGAAGAAAATGTCACTGTACATACAAGGCAGCAGATCTTACAGTGATGAAGGACATAATACCAGAATTTTTTTTTAATTTTATTTTTAAACTATTTTTAATTATTTCGAATTCTTTTTAATTTTTTGTATTTTACTTTTCATTTTTAAAGCTGTCATTATTATTTCATTTCCTTATTAACTTTATTAGGTAATTTTGTTGGCTTCATTTTTTAAGAAGTTTTGGATCACAAAAGGGTTACAACTGTGGCAGGTGAGGATCACTAGTTTGGGGTGTCAGTGATGAGGAATGCATAGGAGGAAGTTCACCTGGGGTATACCTATGAGTCGTATGAAAGTGTTTAAGTGTTTATGGGGCATTGTTATGGTGGATGGAAATCCACACGATAACTGAAAGAATATCCAATTCCCATCCTCAGGAGTTCTACTACATTCTCTAATGGGACAGCAAGAATCCCCCGAGTACAGGATCAGTGACTAATGAAGGAGGATGGACCATTGGTGGGCCCTTGATATTGCTGACAGTACTTATGAACTTTTTCTTTTGAAATTGAAACTTAGCCTAGTATTATAGGGTGCCTAATAATTACCTCCTGAGAGCTTCCTTGTTGCTTAAATGTGGTCTCTCTCTAAGCAAACTCAGCATATAAATGCATTACCTTCCCTGCACCCCCCAATGGGGACATGATGACTGGAGATGAGCCTCTCTGGCACCAAAGGATTACTACCATGCACCAACTAGCAGTGCAACTGGAAAAAGACCTTGGCCAAAAGGAGGAAAGAGTAGAGACAATGAGTTTATTTGCCTAAGAGACTTCAAAGTGAGTCAGGAAGTCATTCCAGAGGTTAGGCTCATACTTGTCTCAGCAGGATCTCATTGACTTCCACAGTAAATATTTCCTCAAATAGCAGGGCTCCTGAGTGCTCTGGAGACATTCAAACACTATAAGCAAGGCTGACAGCTAACGGGGGTGGCAACCAGCCAGTGGACACTACTTTGGAATTTATGCTTTCCACTGTGATAGAGTTGGATTCGGTTGTGGTTTCCCTACACATGGCTCTTCTGTCCCTTGTATTTGAACCTATAGTTAGTACTAGAGTTGATAGGTATTATGCCCAAGAACCTTAAGTCTTTTGTCTTTCCATGTGCCAATCGGGCCCTGAATCCCAACAAAGCTGCAATACCTATTCTCCAGTTCATTGGAGTCACCCAGGACAATTAACAAAGAGATGATGATGGACAACGGCCATCCCAAGGAACAGAGAGAGTCTGCAACTGCAAGCAATATAGTCCCATCCATCTGCCCCTTGGGATCTAAATCTCTTCTCAGTTACAGTTGGAGTGGGCATCACCATCCCAGAATCCTCAGGATAGGGGAATGAATGATAGACTGGAGTAGACTTACTGATATTCTACTATAGACTTATTGTGATTCTAACAATGGAAGAACTTTTATCATTGATGTGGAGGCAGTGGCCACTAGAAGTTCTTAGTGGAGGGAGCGGGAATACAGATGTAATATGGGCGAATTTTCAGGACTTAAGGATTGTCTTGAATGACATTGCAATAATAGTTACAGGCCATTATATATATTGTCAAAACTTAAAAAATTGTGCAGAAGAGAGTGTAAACTACAATTTAAACTATAATCCACACTTAATGGCAATGCTCCAAAAGGTGCTTATCAATTGTAACAAATGCGCCTTACTAATGAAGGATGATGTTAATGTGGAAAAGTTTGGGAGGACTAGGTAGTAGAGCATAGGGGACTCCCCTACATTTTTTATGTAACATTTATGCAATCTAAACATCTTTAAATAAATAAAATAAAAATAAAATAAAAATAAAAAAATAGTCATTTGAGGAGCAGCATAGTCTCTGTAACAGGAAATAGCCAAACCAATTATTGGTAAATACATTGTATATATTGCATCCACATACAAAATAATGTCCTTGAAGAGGGTAATAAGGATATCTCTTACCTTTAAGGAATTGTGTGTAAACTCAAAGAATAGGATCATAACCTTCATTGTTTCATTGCTATCTGATACCTTGGTCTCATTTAACCAACAATTTCCTTTGATTAACGAGCCCAACAGAAATTTCTGCCTCAATTTTTATAATTTCTTCTGTTATTAAAACCTTAGAGGTGCTTGGAGAAAAGCTACAAGGGATCTGACCCCTATACTATATTCCTTTCTCATGAAAGTAAAAAGAGGCTTGCAATATAGAAACTAAATATTTACTATGCCCTATAGGTTGATCATTGTTAACTGTGTGGTTTCTAATATACAGTTAACTGTATACTAGGGACTTGAGTGAAAGAAAAGTTACCATGGGAAAGCAGTAGGGCATCAAAGATAAAACAGCTAATCCTATGTGAACCTCCTGCTTGTAGTTGCCCATCTGCATCTGTGTGTGCAATGGAGAGATTACAGTAATAGTGGAAAGTCCCACCAACAAGGGAAAAGGCAACTGCCCAAGGTCAGGTGCTTAAAACAACAGATGAGAAGCCCATTCATACCCCATCATTGATCCACACTCAGGGTGGCAGGCATGTGGAACCAATGAGAATCTTTTGTTTCTAATCCTTTTTTGCATATGACAGGACCAATGAGAAAGTTGTGTTTCCAATCCTTCTTTGACATATGACAGGATCAATGAGAATGTTGCAACTTACAAGTACTCATTTACATGGAGGAAGGAAGGGGGGCATCCTTAATAAAGCTGCATCCCAAGCCCCAGGGCACGTCTCCCTCTTGAGCACCCCGACACTCCCGTCTTGAGTGTATACTTTTGCTTTACATTAGACTCTTTGCTTGCTTGTTTAAACTGTTGCGCATCCTTGAATTCTCTTATAACATGGCCAAAGACGAGCCACCAACATCTTTTGGTGAGCCAGCCAGGAGCACTGGTATCATACTCTTCCATCTCTTGAAGACTGGTGAATGTTGGCCTCTAATCAGATCTTGTCTGTGCCATCTTTTATTTGTTCACTCTCTCCTCCCACCACTTCAAGCATGTTCCTGGATTGATTCCCACAGGACATAATTCAGTATACTCAGAGTCCTCTGGCTCCCTCCACAGAGGTGGCAGGGACTAGTCCCTGCACCAAACAGATTCAAAGAGACTCTGGGCAGCAGGTAACACCACCCTCTAGACCTGACTGGGGACACTCCCCAAGTCATGTAGGAGTCGGCTTGTGTCCTGAATAAGCAACTGCACCATATTCTGCAAACTTTTAAATGATCCATACCCCATTCACTATCTCATCCTACACTGTCCTCTTATATGTTCTCATTTATGCTTCCCAGGGGAGTGTTAGGCAAGAGAATATTAGTTCCTTTTTGGGATTTTATTTCTGGCTCTTCTTCCCCAGTTTAAGTCAAATCACTGGGCAATTCCCTCACCCCAAGCAATCATCCTCTGTCCAGTATTTCAGCCCATCACTTATGCAGTACTATTAGGGTGACTGCTGGCTTATCAGCCTTGGTCTCGGGATCCCTGTAGGGTACTGCAATCAACCACTCAGGGCTTGTCCTGGACATAACCCAAGACTATAGGGGCATTTGAAGATGCCCAGGAGACAAGGTCCTTTATTTCTGGGATGCTGAAATAATGGGCTTTTTTTTTTTTTTTTTTACTGCCTTCAGGACATTATCTGGGAGGTCAGTTTACCTGACTGGCATTTGGTTTATTTTGTACCCTAGGGAGATGTGTGCTTCTTCCAGCATCCCCATAAATTCCCTCCTGGGATGCATTCTTTGGAATTGTGATGATCTGCCCACTGAAGTTCTGAAAAAGAGAAGTTAATCTTCTACTATACAGTGTGGCTTCAATATAAGCTAGAAGATGGCCAGGAATGTCCATTACAAGGGATCCATAATTACAAGTTCATACTTCAGTTGGGTCTATTATGGAAGAGAGAAGGGAAGGGGATGGACATCCCATTGTAGCAGTTTGGCATTATTTATAAATTCCAAAAAATAGATATTGCATTATGTTTGTCAACTGGTGTTTTCCTCTGGCCATATTAGATTATATTGAATTCATAGGTTTAATTGATTAAATAATGACTAAAGCTTTGATTGGGCCATGTCAGTAGGATATTGAGTCCCCACCCCCTTGGTAGGTGGGGACTCAAAGAAAAACCTCATCTCAGAGAACGGAGGTTGGAATTTTTAGCTGGAGCCCAGCAAGGAAACACACAGAGAAGCAGAGCAGATGAGCCCAGAGTGAATTGAGCCCAGGAAAGAGAGATGGAGCTGGTCACCTGACAGTCTACAGCTGGCCTTGTGGAGAGGGGCAAAGCACAGAGTCTCATGATCTACAGCTGGCCTTGTGGAGAAAACAGAGGAACTGAGCCTGGAGATAAATGAGTCACAGGAAGAGAGGAATCCAGGGAGCCCAAACCCTGGCAGATGTTGGCAGCCATCTTGCTCCAACACATGGCAATAGACTTCAGTGAGGGAAGTAACTTACACTTTATGGCCTGGTAACTGTAAACTTCTACCCCAAATAAGTACTCATCATAAAAACCAACTGATTTCTGGTATTTTGCATCAGCACCCCTCTGCCTGACTAATACACCCATATATCCAACTTTTTATGGCCCTATATTAAGAGAAGCATCTAAAGGGCTCTTGCTGCTTGCGTTATGCATAAGCAACTCTGCTACCTTCTGAAAAGAAGACATCCCAGATCATCCCCTTCTTAGCAGCCCACCACCCTATCCCCAACCCGGAGGCACTCATAGCCTCCCTTGTACAGATGCCTCAGCCCCTTCCCCTTGCAATCCAGAGTTCAGTTCAGCAGGTCACACCCAAAGCAGAGCCTCTTTCCATCCAGGGAAAAAAGCCCACAGGACTTTACCCCTTGCAAAAGGTAGCTAATGGGAATGCAAGAACAATTCAAATTGATGTCCCTTTCTCTATGATGGATCTTTCTTAGTGTGAAAAACAACTAGGCCAATTCTCAGAAGACCCAGGCAATTTTGCTGAAGAATTCCAGCATCTTACTCTGTCCTTGGAGTTAAACTTGGATGACGTGTACATAATTGTATCCACTTGCTGTACCCCAGAACAAAAGCTTTACATTTGAATGGAAGCCCAAGCTTATGCCTATAAAGTGGCAGTCCAAAAGTCTAGGCAATATGCCGCTGGGGCAATAGCGATCCTATATACAGACGCAAACTGGAATTATCAATGAGGACAGGCAGACCTAAGGAAAAGGGACCATATGATCATGGGGAAATGTACCACTAAACCCATTAAGTATAACAAACTTAGAAAAGTACCTCAAGAAGAGGAAGGAGACCCAACCTTGTTTCAGGGTATATTAGCAGAACCATTAAAAAATATACTCTGGTATACAAAACTCCTGAGAAAGCCAAATTCATCTAGGGACAAACTTCATTAGTCAATCAGTCCCTGACATTTGCAAAAAGCTACAAAAACTCTCAATGGGCCCCCAAATTTCCATGAACATCCTTCTAGATACTGCCTTTTCTGTCTTCAATAACTGTGACCAGCCCAAGGAGGAGAAAAAGGAAAGGAGGGGTAGGCAAAGGTCTAGAGAACAGGCCCAAATTATAGCAGTAACTGTTAAAGGCACCCTTTCAGTCACCCGGACCAAGGCTCCAAGGACCCAAAGGCATCCTGCTTCAACTGCAGAGAGGAAGCACATTGAAAGAGTGACTGCCATGAGATACCTCACCAACAGGGCCCACTAGGGCCAAGCCCCAAGTACAGGAAGCTTGGGCACTCAGTCTGGAAGTGCACTGGCCCCCAAAAGGGTCACTGCGCTATCCTACAAACACTGCTCACTATGCCCAAAGAAGTTTGAAGAGGCCCCAGGGCCAAACATGGCTCCATGGACAACACCAAAAACCATCAATCAGGAGGAGCCTCAGGTGACCCTTGACATGGCAGGTGTAGCCATTTGGCAGTTTGATGTAATTATGAATTCCAAAAATATATATTGCATTATGGTTGTAAACTCGTCTATTAGTCTGGGCATGATTAAGTTATGATTAGGGCGTTGACTGGGCAACATCAATAGGGCATTGAACCCCACCCCTTGGTGGGTGGGGTCTCCAAGATCAAAGACAAGGTAAAGGACAGTGTTGGAGAATTTCTGATGTTTGCACTTTGATGCTGGGGCCGGGGAGGCAAGCAGATGGAGGAGCTTGGTGGTGAGGAAGGAGAGAAAGCCCTGGGATAGAGATGAGCCTTTTGCCTGAGAATTACAGCTGGTCTTGTGGAGAGAAGCAAAGTCTAGAGAGCCTCATAGTTTATAGGTGACCTTTTGGAGGAAACAGAGGCGCTGAGCCTGGAGAGAAATGCAGCCCCAGGAAGAGAGGAAACCAAGAAGCTTGAATTCTGGCAAATGTGGGCAGCTGCCTTGCTCCAACACGTAGCAACAGACTTTGGTCAGGGAAGACACTCATGCTTTATGGCCCAGTAACTGTAAGCTTCTACCCCAAATAAATACCCTTTATAAAAACCAA
>JAQZBX010063607.1:0-16662 GCA_029593785.1 Cabassous unicinctus | reverse complement strand
TTCTTTATTGAGATTCTTATACTGTTCATTAATTATTTTCCTGATATCTTTTTAGTTTTTTATTCTTGTCTCCTTGATGTCCTTGAGCATACTGAGGATCAGTTTTTCAAAGCCATTGACATTCAACTTTAAATTTTGTCATTAGATTTTCTCTGTAGACTAGACTCTAAGTCTGGTCTACTTTGTTGATGATTTCTTGACTTTTATGTTGTGTCTTTAGATGGACCATCATTCCCTCTATCTTTGTTTCTCTTGTAATCTTTTTGTTGCACAATGTATACTTTAATACTTTAAAGTATAAACTCTGGGTTTTAGTTCCTGATCTGTCTGTTCCTTATGTTTATTTCCAGTGAGTGATATGGCAGATTTCCATGAAAGCCCGCAGGTTACAAAATCAAGCCAATGCAAACAAAACAAAAGAAACAAAACAAAATCCTTTCACTGTCTTTGAAAATCACTCTGCTTTGTGAGGTGTTGCTCTTCAGAGCTTAGCTTCTTTCAAGAAGATATGCCTGGATATCTCTATATATCTGCTGTACATTGAATTTGAGAAGTGATAAATTTTTTGTTCATTTGTCTGGTTTTTGTTTATTATTATTATTAAAATAATGAAAGAATGAAAATGTTCTAATAATGATTGAAGTGATGAAGGCTTAACTATGTAATTATGTCAAATATCATTGGTTGTACACTTTGGATGGATTGTATGCTTTACTAATATGTATCAATAAAATTGATTTGTTTTAAAAAAAGACTTAAAAAATAAAAGAAGATCTGCCTCAGGTGAATGTGAAGTGCAGTGTCCTTTTTGTTGTAGCTGAGCCTGTGTGCAGCCTGTGTCTAGTCCTGGGCCTGTGTGTGCTCCTGGCCTTAGGAATTTCACTATATCCAGGAATTTGAATGCCCACTCTACTCCCTCTGATTTAGATGTCCTCCCCTTCCTTGGTGTGCCATTGTATAACTTAATGCAGATAATCATTTGCCTCAGATTACTTTGTACTAATTGTTTCTTACACTGCCTTAGCTGTCTGCAATCTCCTTTATCCTGTAAGACAACCCTTGACCAAACCTCTCTGCCCCAAAAGAGGGCAGCCAAGACCAATTTATCCTTTGGCCCTCTTCTGGAATGCAAAGATGAAGTTCAGAGGAACAGAAGCAACATTTGCCCTTCCTGTTTCTAAAATAAAGGTCAGGATCACTGCCACCTGGGGCAAGACTCTCTTAGGGTTCAGCCACTTGGGAAAGAATGCCAGCCAGAAGGCCACTAGGAAGTGTCCTTGGTCCCTGTCAGAAAAGAAAGACTTCATCGAACCAGTGTCTCCAACTCAGAATACTCCCTGCCTAGACACTCCCAGCCACACCAGAGGGCCTTAAATCACTTCCAGGAAGGTACTATAAAAGGCAGAGTCCCTGAGGCTTGTCCCTGCCCCACTTGCCCAGGTCTGAGGATGCATCACAACTACTGTTCATTTGAAATCATCATCCCTGACTCATCAGTACTGGACTTGGGGATCTTTGTCTTCCCAGACCCCATCTTCCACCTTCTCCCATCCAAATGCCACACCCCACCCCATTGACCAGACTTCATTCCTGCCCTGTTTGACCCTAGGCCTCCCACTCCACTCCAGATTTGGACATGCTTCAAGGCCTGAAATCTGGAAACCAGGAGGACAAGGGAAGTGACTGAGAGATCTGTTCAGCTGAGCCATCAGGAGAGCACAGACTGGCCATGACAGCATCCATCAAGGAGTGGAGGCCAGCCCTGTTCACCATGCATGTGCAGACAAGCTGGCCATGGGCATCAGGATGATCTCCAGACTGCTAAGCTCTGATTCCTCAAAGCATGGCTGGTACAGGCTGAACATGATGCTCCCACATTCACCCATGGCCTAGCATCTTCTGAGGGTCAAGGGGGTACCTGGTGTTCCCAGGAGGTGATTTAGGGTGGAGCAGCTTGAAGAAGAAGTGCGAGCCTTGGTCTTGCTGGGATGTCCCAGTCAGAGGGCTCTGTGAGGGTGCAAGTGTATTTGAGGATTTTGAGTGGTGACCCTGAGAGGTTGAAAGCTGTTTCTGCTGCTTTGCTACTTTGGACAAAGCCAGAGGAGATGCTGCATTTGTGTTTGTAAGCATGTGTGTGTGTCTGCATGTCATCACTGTTCCTTTGAAAGTCATCAATTTTTTCGTTAATCTGATGCTTCTACAGTTTTGTCTTTGGCATTCTGTAAATTTCCTCTTCTCATTGTAGTTATGGTTTCTTTTGGATGTCCAGGAAAAATACATAAAGCATGATAGTAATTATGCATGGTAATGATGAATTAAAAATGATTCAATAAACTGGTAATTTTCAATGTAATAACCACCTAAGACAGCAAGCAAACCAAATACTAAGCCTGGGAATTGTGTCTGGGGGTGATAGAAAGGCATATATTGAGGAGAGGAGATTCTTGTATGGCTATATCTGCTAAAAAGAGTAGGTGATGCTCTGCATTTATTTTATTCTTATACATTAGTTATAAGTTTGATATTTTACCTTGAAAGGTAGGTATAGAAAATGAACTACATTTTTATTTTTAAAGTAATTTTTTATCAAAATTCTGTAAAGAGTGGCTAATGTATTGACAGTTAAATTTCAGGCATCAGATATATAATTTGTTATTCTTATGGGAAAGGATGGAGCCATTCTTCCATCAGCTGGAAGCTGATGAAAGATAACTCACTTAATAAAAAGATGGGATATGAAAAAGGAAGCAGTACCATGTTTAGACAATGAAACTAGGTGGAAAAGAAAAGGAAAAAAACACAAAATTTACCTGATAACACTTGCAAGGAAACAATACATCAGACAGGATAAGAGCTATGATGAAAATTAGGCACCAAATTACAGAACGCAGGGAAGCCATCACCTCTATGATGGTGACCCCAATACAGAGACCCCAGGGCTCAGACAAAACATGGTAAGGCTAGGAAGGAAGAGAAATATCAATAACAGCCCCAAGAAAAAGCACAAGATGATACAGAAGTGGCCAATGATGAAAAGCTGGGTGTGGGAAAAGGAAATGGGATGAAGGTAGTAATGGTTGTTTTTTATTAGCTAAGAATTCTGAACTCATCTTGCACTTTAAATTGTGTGAATGCTTAATTTGGTTGAAAAGCATTAAGCAAGTCCACAGATTTTTACCCCACCTACAATGCCTGTGTCCCACGACCCTGTTCCTTCCAGGAGCACAGAAAGCCAAGCCATAATTCTTCTACTGTCTGGGACAGCCCTTTCTGATGCAGGCCCCTGCCCCATTATAGGCTATTTCCAGAAGGTCCTGTTTGGATTGAGGCCCCTGTGCTCCTGGCTCCTTCCCCAAGTCTGAGGAGTGAAGCCCTGGAGATTTTGGGGCTCCCAGTGTGCACACTACTCTCTAGTATACTGCTGCCTGTTCCAGATGCATGCAGTGCCCCATAGCAGAATCCCAGTCTGGATGTCCTTTAACACAGGCACCCTCTCCTATGGCCCTGAACCCACCTGGGTTCTGTGCCTTGATGTTCCAGTTCCTGACATCTGAGCATCTGTGCTCCTATCCTGGACCTCTCATTTTCAGGGGAAGCAGACCCATGCAGGACTTTCTTGGTTGGGGCCATGCTGAGGCTTGTTTATTGTCACCATGGAAACTGTTGGGGTGAGCCTGAGTAGAGCTTTAGGAGGGGAGGGGTCCTGACCAGGAGACAGCAAGCACTACCTCCCACCCTGCAGTTGATTCCAAGCCCTGTTCTAGTTGGCTTCTGGGACTCAGGCTCAGCCCTAGGCCTGTGCCATTAGAAACCAGGGGGAAGAACTGCCATGGCCCCCGGTATAGTTCTTCTCCTTCTCCAGGTCATGACATTTTGAGCTGCAGAGATTTCTTCATAAAGGTTAGAACTTGTCCTGATTCTCAAGGAAAGAAAGCAGGCAGGATGGGCAGGAGGGCTGCCACAGTGGAAGACTGTGCAGGGAAGTTCACATCCTGGAATGCTTTCAGCAATTGGAGTCAAGACAAGACATGGGCAGGGAACTCCAGGAACCGCCTTTGGTACCAGGAGCATCCACTGTGAATTAGCCCAGGTCTGCAAAGGCCCACAGTAGAAGCCCTAATTGGCATGGCCTGACATGGACAGCAAGCCAGGGTGCAGCATGGGGGTTCCCTGCTCCTGACATGGACAGTGAGTCAGGGCACAGCAAAGAGCCTTCCTGCTTCTGGTCCTTGTGTGTCTTGGTCCCTTCCAGAGCCTTTGGAGGTTGGGGTCAAGTCAACACCTCTCAGGGCTTTCAGGTGTTGCCTCAGGTCTCAGGCTTCCCAGCTGTCACCCTGCCACCCTCTCCATCCACCTGTGCCCTGTTCACTCATTGCACCCAGTCACTTGGCTTCTTGGTCTGCCCTCACTCACTTGTTGCAACTACCCTGGTGTCCAGGACCACGTGTGACCCACAGTACCTCAGTGAATCCAGCAGCCAGTGGGCTGGGTGCCTCCAGGCTTGGATCCACTGCAGGTATCAGGGGTGCAGGTCTCCAGTACAATGGGAAAGTCCACAAGTCAGTGACAGCTCAGGTGTGGGGTGTGGATGCCTCCTGCCCCTCTGACCCAGCCAGAGCATGGCTTGTGGATCTGGTGGCTATCAGCAGGGGGAGCCAGATGGGCATTGTGCATGTGTGCTCAGGGTCCGGTGGGACCCTGCTGCCTGTGAGGTTCTGCACTTTCCCTGTGTGTACCCCTGTGTGTGCCCAAGGGAGCACCTGATTAAATACCAAATAGAAAGCATTGTGGCAAGTTGAGAGAGAGATTGCAGAAAAAGGAAAGAAAGTTTATATTTTAGAAGCTTTAAAGGCACTTTGCCTGCTTTTTGAACATTGGATCACACAGTTTTACTTTGCATTGGGACCCACCATTCTGCAGCCTGTCCTGTTGCTCTTCCTGGTGCCCTGAGCCTGGGGCTTCCATGGGCCTGGGAGTTGCAGACAGGAGCAGCCATGAGGGCTGGATAGTAGGACCATCTCCATACTTCAGGAGCCCAAGTGGGCTCTCCCAGCCTGTCTCAAGCTTTCCATCAACAGCTTCTGTGAAGCCCAGGTCCAGCCTCCTATGACATGCCCCTAACCGTGCTGGGCCTAGCATCAGCTACTCTGAGGTGGGTCCAGTGCCCTGACAGTTGTGAGCACCTTCCTCTACCCCTCCCCAGGTGCCCACACTGACCTATGAGTTCACCAGCAGCCGGGGTGGGCAGAGCTTCAAGACCAAGCACATTTACCACTCAGATTTCCTCCCTGCCAGTGATCCCATCATTGCAGCTGCAAGCTCACCTGCCACTGGCATAACACGGAAAAACCCAGATTTAAGGCTCTGTTCTAGAGACTGAAGGACATGTCAGGGACAGCCCTTGCCAAGGTGGAAGACTGATTGCCTGAGCAGACTCTTCTATCTCCCTCAAGGGTAGACTCAGCCTTCTCAGCATCTCTGAGTCCAGGTGCCACAGTGTTACTGGCTCCTCAATGTGCCTAATTACCAGGGTCATTCTCTTCCTGTGTCTTTCCTCCCCACCTCATCTCATGCACTTTCTGGTCTCACTTCCCAAATAAACAAGTGCACCCAAGGTTCTCTTTTCCCAAGGTCTGCTTTTGGTGGCACAAATATCAAGACTCCCCATAGGTGACTTCTCAATGTCCTGGGGTCATTCCCACCCACTGGCCTCTGCTGGGCAGGAAATTCCAGCCATAGCCACTCACTGTCAGAGGAGGCCTCTGCAAGAGCCCACTTTTCATTTGCTGACTAAACATTGCAGAACCATGATAGAGCTCCTACCTCAGGATTTAACCTGTAATTATACTGGATGAAACATGGGCTTGTGAGCAGGCAGAGGGTGGTCAATGGGGACAGCAGTGTTTATGCAGAAGCATAGTTAGATTCACCCCCTTGCCAAAGCTCAGCACATTGATGTATTTAATCTTATGGAAGCATTCAGTGCTGCCTCTTTTGAACTAAAAAAGAGAACCACAGCCTTCTGAGTCTTCCTGCAATGAGTTGTCATGGAAAATTTTCTTTGGAGTTTTAACCTGTTCACCTCCAGCAGGATTCTTCAGGGACTTTCTGTGCCTTTGCTCCAGCTCCTCTGTACCTAGAGGGCTCTGAAGAGGCTAGGGTTTGAACTGAGGAAAAGATGCCTTGAGTTTGTCCTCAGAGGGGCTGGAATCAAGTGAGCTCTGCTGCCCCCAATCAGCTATGTCTCCAAGCAAGCCATGTTTTCCCTTAGTCCTCAGTCTCCTCATCTATGAAATGGAGGGGACCCAGGTCTTCAAGACATCCTCATTCCATGAGCCTTCTTGAGGAAAGGTTTTTCATTTTTGTGACCACAACAAAAAGAGAAAAAGAAACCACAGTGGAAGTTGACGTGTTTCTTAGTGTTAGTTACTGTCTTAAATTTGAAAAAAAAATTACATATTTAAAAAAAAACAGAAAACAAATGTCTATTTACCAAATTCCATAACCCCTTGGGTCCTGTTATAATCCTGGAGATGTTTTCTTATTTTAGTGGGTACTGTTCCAAATTTTTTTTATCATTCCTTCCTTTAATTCATTTCTTTATTTTACATTACTCATTTATACAGTGGTTTCTTTGTGAAAATACATTAGGAATAAAACAGACAAAATCCTGTCTTCCTGGAGCTCACATCCCAGTTGGGGAGGCAGACAGTAAATAAGAAAAGTCAGCTGAAATTGAGAAAAGCAAGGCATAGCAAGAGGATGGAAAATGGTGTTGGGTGTGTATGCAGTTGTAGATAAGGTGGCCAGGGAGGCTGTCCTGAGAATCCATAGTTGGAGCCAAGGCTGGCCCATGCCTTGCTGAGGGCCTTTGCACTTGCTATGCCTCTGCATGGATACCCAGGCTTCCATTAGAGTGTGACTGGCAGTTTCCAGGATGAACAAGGGTCCCCAAGCTTGGAACATGGGATTATAAGGGAACCTGAATCTGTGGGACTTTGTGGATAACAGTAGGAATTAACTTTGGATTTTGCTCTGAGAGGGTCGGAGCTTTTAGGGAGTTTTATGCAGCATCCAAACATGATTAGACATTGCTTTAACAGGGTTACTCTAGCTGCTGGCTTGAGGATGAACTAAAAGAGGCCAGAGTAAGGCAAGGAGCTCTGTCTACATGAGTAATTCTAGTTTAAGTCTCTAAGTGAATGATCTAGATTCAGCTCGAGATTATGCCCCACCTGCATGACCATCTCTAGTTTAAGCCCTGCCTGCTTGGTCAGCTCTAAATTAAATCCAGCTTCCATGCTCACTCTGCTTTAAGCCCTGTCTGCATGCACAGATCAAGTTTCAGTCCCTCTTGCATGGTCAGCTGTAGTTTAAGAACCACCTGCACACTAAACTCTAGATAACTTTGCATGGAGGGTCAGCTCTAGACAAGTTTGCCTCCAAGCTCAGATCAAGTTTAAACACCACCTGCAAGATCAGGTCTGGTTTAAGTCCCATCTGCAATCTCAATTCTATTTTAAGCTACACCTGCATGGTCGGTTCTAGTTTAAGCCCTGCCTTCATGCTCAAATCAGTTTAAATCTCACTTGCACCCTTAGCTCTAGATTAGGCCCAACTGCATGTTCAGTTAAAGTTTCAGTCCCATTTGTTTGCTCATCTCCAGAGGAGCCCTGCCTTCAGGGTTAGAATAAGATTCAGTCCCATCTCTGTGGTCAGCTCTAGATTAAACCCAACTTTCATGCTCACCTCTGTTTTTCATTCTGTCTGCATGTTTAGCTCTTGTTAAGAGCCTTTGCTGACCCAAGTGAATGACAGAAGCACAGGCACATGTCATAAGTTGGCCAAATCAGAGCAAAACCAGGACTTTACTGGGGAGAGAAAAACCCACTCTCCTATTCTAGGATGTGATGTGCAGATGAATGCTGGCATGGCTTTTGACAACCTGAGATAATACAGCCCATAAATGAAGCTGACATAGTTGCATTGCTAAAAACAGAGAGACTCACAGAAAAATGGAGCCCAATCTTTGATGAAGATGTACTTCCTCATGTTTTTCATTAAAGGAACAATAAATAACCTGTTGTCTATGTAGTTTTGGATTGAATCTTCCCTTGCTGTCTACCTAACACATCAGCAGCACAGATTTAAGCTCCATCTTACTCTTTCCTGCATAAATGTGTGGGAGGGCAGGCTTGAACAGCATCAGTAAGCTATTCAGATTAAAATTTTCCTCTGAATTACACATAATGTCTCTCTGTTTTACACCCAACTCTCTTTCCAGCATAAATCCACAGGTCACAGAAGAAGCCCTTGTGGAACTGGGTACTTGATTCTAGTGCCACCTTTCCCACAACTTCCTGATTGGACATACAGGAGCCTTGGGGTATTCTTGCCCTTGAAATGTAAACAATTTTTTCTGATCTGCCCACCACACAGGGCTGGGATCAGATTCTTGCTGGGAAAACACCCTGAGAAGTACAGATACCTGGACATAAGCTACACATATTATTATTTCTTGGGCTATTTGTTTAGGTGTGTTCCCCATCTCTCCCATGAGCATGTGAGTCTATCAAGAAGAGTTGCTATGTCTCCAAAATTTTGCACCCCCTGTAGAACTTGACAGTTAACAAGAAATTAAGTGTCTTCCAGGATGGAAAGTTAAATCCACTTCAAACAGTTGGAGAAGCATGTGTTTGATACAGTGTTGTCTATTGAAGAAAGAATATTTTTCTGAGACTGTTATCACAGTCAAGTAGTTTATTGTTTTGATCCATGTACATATACACTAACTTGTGTTTCCCTCTGTGCTTACTTCTGATAGAGCCTAGATTTGGATGTGTATACAGTCTTCCAACACTGCCAAAGATATGTGTCTCATCCTGGCCTCCTGGGAACATCCTGCCAAAGATATATATTTTATCCTGGCCTCCTGGGAACAACCTTTGGGTGAGGGAGGCTCATTGTTCAGCCAGCATTTGATTGGAGGTAATACTTATGCCCCATGTGCAAGGAAGCTTCTGCTGTGTGTTGAAGGGTTTGTATGTGTCTTGGGGTTTTATTTTATAATTTTTAAATTATGGTAACCTATATACAACTCAAACTTTCTTCTTTTACTACTTTCACGGGTACAATTCAGTGATAATACTCACATTCACATGGTGTTGCCATCACCAATATCCTTTTGCATATATATACACTTTAATGTTAAAAGAAATTCCTGCTTTAGTTTCTTAGGGCTGCTGTAACAAATTACCACAGTGCTTGTGGCTTAAAAAGCACAAACTTATTTTCTTACACTCCTGGAAGACAGAAGTTCAAAATGAGTCTTAAGGGGCTAAAGACAAGGTGATGGCAGAACTGCTTCCCTCTGGATGTTCTGAGTGAAGAACCCATTTATTTGTTTTTCCAGCTTCCAGTGGTTGTCCTATTCCTTGGATACACCTTCAAAGCACATGACACCAATCTCTGTTTCTGTTACCACATTGCTTTCCCCCAACTATGACCTCACTGGTTCCCTCTTATAAGGACCATGGTGATTATGCAGTGTACACATGGATAACCCAGGATAATTTCCCCACCTCTAGATCTTTAACCAAGTCATCTATGCAAGGTCCCTTTACCATGTAAGGGAACATACTCACTGGTTCTTGTGATTAGGATATGAACATATTTGGGGTCTGGGAGAAAGTGCCCTATTCAAAAATGGGGATAAGGCTGATACCTGATTAAGGGCATGGGGTTGGGGAAGAGAAAGCTTCCCATCCAGACATGGGAGCAGGCTGGTTCCCATTTGTCGTTGTGGGGTAGGGGAGGAGAAATTGTTCCATCCAGACATGGGGACAGGGCTAGTGCCTGAATGGGGTGGGAGTGGGTAGGGGAGGAGATACTGCCCATCCAGACATAAGGTACTGTTGAATGTTGGTGCAAGTAACCACAACAAGCAGGTCTAGAAGGAGATGAGATAAATGTAAACAAACCTTATTATTTTGGAAATTTTCAAACATACACAAAAACAGAGTGAGTAGTGATGGATGTAGGATGACTGAGTACCTGAAAGTAACTTGTTCCTCTCCCTGTTGCTAGAATATAAAGGCAAAAATTATATGTAAATTAGAAGGTAATGAGATTCAACCCATTCTTGGTGCCAAATTCTGGTTCTTGTGGTCAAGAATATCCTGTTGAAACAATGAAGTATGAAGAACCATTTCAACCAGTTTGCCAGACCTGTACAAAAGCCCCTTGCTGTCCTCACTTCAGCCTGCTTAATTAACATAGTAAAATTTCCACCCAGGGGTGGAGTTAGCTGCCCCTTTTTTACTCATGCAATATATGTGCAAGCATGATTTCCTGAACATATTAATCGTACAATTATATAACTAGCTATGAGTGTTCATCCATATGTATAAAAGCTAATGCATAATCAAAGCAAATGCTAAGATAGAAACAGGTATTTAAGTAAGAGTAAAACAGCAGCATGAGTAGGTGGGGCTGAGTCTCTTTAGTTTGACCTTGGCTCCTGTCTGCAGACATAATAAATGTAATTTCTGCCTAACTCTCGTGTTAGCATTTTTTCACTGGTTATCCCCAAAGGCCCAGCTTTGGGGTCTAACAAGTTGGTAACTCTGCCAGGACTAAAATAAATGAATAAAAATGGTAGCCAGAGAATGGTTCCAAGGTGGACTGTGGAGTAGGTTGTCCATGCTGGGGCATCCCTGACTCCAGAAGCCACTCAGGATTTTCCTGAGGACTCGAGGGTTACCTGGGGCAGAGTCCCTTTCCAGCCACTGATGGAATCAACTCATGAGAGATTAGGACAGAGAATCAGTTTGTTTCTCTTCCTTGGAAAGTGAGTTCATTCCTTTATTTATTACTTCTGTTTGTTTTTTTTTCTTCTGGCTGATGATGAGTTAGCATTTGGTTTCAGTTTTGCCATTTGTCTTTGGCTTTGGCTAACTGCAAGTTAGCATTTGGCTTACCTTCACTAAGATAGCAAAGATTGGGTGGTAGTGGGAAAGGTTTCATAGGTTTGAGTCCCACTCCCTTGCTCCCTTAAAGGGGAAGCCCACTGCCTTTTGTGCCTTTGCTTTGGCTGTTCTCTCTCTCTCTCTCTCTTTCTCTCTCTCTCTCTCTCTCTCTCTCTGTCTCTGCCACTATGAAGAACAAGTGCTCACCACTAGGATGCATTTGGAAAAATTGGCCTAAATTTGGGAGATCAGGGTTACAGAAGCATAAATTATATTTTAATAATGAAACTTAACCTAGATATAAATTAAATAACAGAAAAATTTAGTAAAAAATATGGGTCTTTGAATTTTACACTATAATGCAATTTAATTTGTTTTGTAAACAGCAAGAAAAATGGGCAAAAAGTTCCATATGTTCAAATCTTTGAGTTGTGGAAAGATAAAGAAACAAAAAGTTCTGAGTTAATGCTGTATGAGTCCCCTTTTGTCCCAGTCAAAGATCTTAAAAGCAATAAAAATCAAAGATATGAAATGACGGAAAGCTTGGAAACAACCATAGCAAAGGAATAAGATTTATAAGTCAAATTAGTAAACTTTATGTTTCTGTTGCTGTATCTTAACTCTTTGTGTTTGTCTTTTTGTTCACTGTTTATTTTCATACTTCTGGATGGTAATATTAAATTAAAAAATAAAAATTCTTAAAAGAGGTCTATTCAAATGGCAAAAAAATTAAACAAATGCTTATATTAATATACAAAGCAAAGAGTCTGTTTTATCAAAATAGCTTTTTGTACTTTAATCTTATCATGTCCAGAAACTCTAAAACAATTAATAGCCTTTTTGGGGTTGTTGAGGGTACTGGAAAACCTTCATCCCTCATTTACCTCAAATATGTATGTATTAATCAGAAAAAGTTGTACATGGGAATGCAGGACCCCCAGCAAACTGCTTTTAAAAAAGTGAAGACAATAATAGCACAGACTTAAGCATTAAAGGGGGGTGGGCCTTAACTGACCCTGTGAATTAGATGTAGTCAACACCAATTTCTTGTGCCAAAGGCAACATTCTAAGCAAATACCCCTTGGGTTTTGGTCCCAATTGTGGAAAAGGGGCAAATTATGATGCATGCCATTGAAAAAGCAACTCTGCACAACATAACACACCCCAGTGCATGTAGAAGGCTTAACCCAATAGCATCCAGTCATTCTGAAAACTACCATACCTATCCAGGGGTGAATTACCAAACTTAGATTCAAAACAGGAGCAATGGATTGTTATGGGCTGTCTTCTGTGGAGGAAAGATCTGTGGAATGACATCTGAGACACCTGCCAGCAATGACAAGTAATGGTCTATCATGCCCCCACCCACTATTCTAACACCCCTCTCAGGAATGTTGAGGTATATAACCTTACACAGATCTGAAACTGTGCCATTGAAACCCAAGAAGCAGCAGAGCATCTCTACAGGAAAAAACAGATATCATGGCTACCACACCCTGTGGCAGCAGTTCCAGCTGCCCGTTACTCACCAGCAGCTCATGGACATCACCCATGGGTGTCCATCATGCTCACAGCAACAACTGCAACAATTACTTCACAAGATGGAACACATTGGCCAAGCACAGACTCTAGAAGCATGATGACAAGTGGATTACATCAGTCCCCTCCTGCTCTAAGAAGGGACAAGGTATGATTTCACTACCATACACACTGCCACAGAACTCTTGCAACCAGCAAGCTACCATTAAAGAAGCCTCATTTACTGGTTATGTCTCATAGTCTTAGGCTATAAATCAGAATATTTTTTAAACTTTCCATCTGCCTTATAACCCCACTGGTGCAGGTCTTATAGAAAAGATAAATAGCCTTTTTAAATTTATTTATTTATTTTTTGCTTTTTAAAAAAATACTTATATTGCATAAATGTTACACAAAAAATATAGGGATTCCCACATGCCCCATCTCCCACACCTCCCACAACCTCCCATATGAACATCCTTCACTAGTGTGGCATATTAATTGCAATTGATAAACACATCCCGGGGCTTTGCCATTAAGCATGGACCATAGTTCCTATTGTAGACCACACTCTCTCCCAAAAGGTTCTGCATGTTATATGATGGCATAAAATGGCCCGTATCTGTCATTGGAATGTCACTCAGGACAATTCCCAAGTCCTGAAAAAGCCCCTGTATTACAACAGCTTTCCCTCTCCCTGTCCCCAGAGCCTCCAGTGGCCACTGGCTCCACATCAATGTTGTAATTTCTTCGATTGCTTGAATCACAATATGTCAATAGTAGAATACAAGTAAGTCCATTCTAGCCCATAGCTTTTCTCCTCATCCTGAGGAGTCTGGGATGGTGATGTCCACTCCACCTCCAATTGAAAGCAGACTTATATCCCATGGGGAAGATGGATGAGCTTATCCTGCCTGCAGCTGCAGACTCTCTCCATTGCCTGGGATGGCTGTTGTCCATCACCATCTCCCCACAAATTGTCCTGGGTTAGTCCAATCAACTGTAGAGTAGGAGGTGCTGCTCCACCAAGATTCTGGGACCAGCTGGAATATGGACAGCCCAAAGACTCAAGTCTTTGGATGCACACCTACAAACTCTAGCACCAGGTATAGGTTTGAATAGACGGGACAGATGAGCCATGTGCAGGGAAGACATAGTTGAGTCCAACTGCAACTCTGTCACTATCAAGAGCATAAACTCCAAAGTAGGGCCCACTGGCAACGCACCAAACTTCAGAGCTCTCTACCCTGACATAGGACATGGGTGTCTCCAGAGCCGTCATGTGCCCCACTATTTGGGGTGATATCCTCTTTGGAATTCTATGAGATCCTACTGAGATGTGCATAAGTATTACCTCTGGGGTGACCTCCTGACTCATTTTGAAGTCTCTTAGCCATATAAACTCATTTCTCTTTACCTTTTCCCCCTTTCATTCAAGGTCTTTTCTAGTTGCATTGCCAGTTGGCACTAGATAGCAATCCCTCAGGGTCAGGGAGGCTCATCCCAGGAGTCATGTCCCATGCTGGGAGGAAGGTAATGCATTCATATGCTAAATTTGGCTTAGAGAGAAACCATGTATAAACAACAAGAAGGCTCTCAGGAGGCAACCTTTAGGCACCCCATAACAGTAGGCTGTTTCAATTTCAAAAGCAAAGACTTATAAGGCTAGTCATCAATACAAGGGCCCATCAGTGGATCATCCTCCTTCACCATTCACTGCCCCTGCACTTGGGTGACAGTTGCTGCTTCCTTAGAGAATGTTGCAGAGCTCTCCAGAATGGGAATCCAGTATTCTCTCATTTATTGAGTGATTCTCCACCCACTGTGACATTGCCCTGTGAACATTTGAACATTTGTATATACCTCATAGTTATGCTCAGATGAACTTCCTCCCATGCATCCCCCATCCCTGACACCCCACACTAATGATCCTCCCCCACTTCATTTGTAACTCTTCTGTGATCCAAAGATTCTTCAAAGATGAAGGCATTACAGTAGCTGAATGCAATTAATAGGAAAATGAAATAATAATGTTAAGTTTAAATGTAAGAGATAAAATACATAATTAAAAAAAAAAACAAAACTAAAATTAAAATTAAGAGTTTGGGATATTAAAAAAATGAAAACTATTAAAAACTTTTTTGACCTTTTGCCTTTCATCACTGCAATATCTGGTGTCCAGTCTGTACCATGGCAACTTCTCCCTCTCATTCCCCAGTATCTCACTATTTTTCATTTTGTTATCAAAGAAGTTTTATGTCACAGCAAAGTCACACACAAAATACAGAAGACTCTCATATACCCATCATCCTCCCCTTTTCCTCCCCCTCATATTAATACCTTTTTATATGCGGATGGTAGCATTGTTATACCTGATATACAAATAGCGAAACATAGCTACTAAACATTGTCAATGGTTTACACTGTGGTTTACATTTTAGATCATAGACTTTTATAAATTTTGATGATATTTATTTTGTCCTGTGTCCATCACTGTATGGTAATGAAGAACATTTCCACTGACCACTAAATACTCCCTGCTTGATCTATTCTTTTCCTACCACCCCATCCCCCCAGGGTCCATGATGACCCCCTGGCTTGATTCGTTGGATGACAAGATTCATAGTTAAATGTTTCAAGATATCTTGACACACTGGTTTGTACCCCCCTATTAGGAACTGCCCTTGCTCTTGAGAGACTCCTGCCTATTTTTGAAAAAATTGGTCCTCCTAAAGATTGGAGTCCCACTCCTTCCCACTCATAACCTTTGAAATGAGCAAATAAAAATCACTAAGGGATCTTTACAACTATTAACTAAGAAACTGTCTCCAACCTTAACCTGTTTAAATCCAGCACCTCAGGGTACATTTCCTGCTTCAATTGAAATGCTAATAGCAATACCAATGCAAACATTGAGAATATAAATTAAAGGACCAGTAGCCCTACAGCCCAAAAGGGGAAGTAATAATAATCTGTTGTTACCTATGTTTCAAACCATAGAAATTGGGAAAGTGAGATCACTTGGCCATAGTGCTGGCCTATGCAGCCTTGTTGGTTAGGAATCTTAAACCCATGGAAAATAGGAATCACCCAAAACATTATTGTAAATCCACAAGAAATTTTAAGTATATTTTAGTATTTGTAAACACCTTTTCAGGATGAGTGGAAGCTTTTCCATACTGCACAAAACAGCATTCAATAGAAACTACGTTCCTGCTTCAGAAAATCATCCTGAGGTTTGGACTGTCCCAAACAACTCAGTCAGATAATAAACCTGCTTTTATTTCAGCTGTGAAATAAAAAATTGACAAAGTGTCAATTGATGTTTCAGAATTAAGTGGAAACTGCTTGCAGTCTGGAAACCTGAGTCATCAGGAAAGGTGGAAAGAATGAACTATACTTTAGAAAACCTTAAATAAAATTTGTCAAAAAACACAATTAAAATGGACAGAAACACTTAACTGAGCTCTCCTTCAGGCCAGGGTGGCCCTTAGAAGAGGATTTGAGTTAAGTCCTTTCAAGCTTATGTTTGGAAGGCCTTTTCTAAGCAACCCCAGTGAAAAAGCCGATTCCCCAATAACCTTAGAGGTTAGTGCAGTTAGGAGAGCTCCTCCTCACCATGCATGCATATGCAAATATGTGCCTAAAATACCCAACTGACCAACCTCTCCAGCCTTTCTCAGTCTGCGGTCAGGTTCTTTTAAAAGTTTGGAAAAACAAACACCATGAAAATCAGCTTAAACCTAAATGGGAGGGACCTTACACAGTATTATTAACCTCTCACTCTTCTCTTAATTTACAGAGAATCAAGTCCTGGGTCCATTATACCAGAAATAAATCTTACTACTTATCAGATCTGGCAGATAAAGGAGGTCCTAAACCAGAGACCACATCTCAAGTGAAATATGAAGTGGAGCCAGTTGGGAACCTATATTTCCTATTCAGAAAGAAAAAATCCTCTACCAGATACTAATTCTCTTCTTTCTCTTACAGAACCTATCAATAACTAGCCCTGAGGGAAGATACTAATCATCCCTCATACCTGTTTTGCAAATCATCCAAAACCTATACAATAGAACCAAGTATTGGTACTGTGTAAATTTGCACACTCAATATCAAGTAATGCCTGGACCAGCAGTACAGTGGAACGCTTCAGTCAATCTACACCTTGAAAGCA
>JAQZBX010063605.1:0-16660 GCA_029593785.1 Cabassous unicinctus | reverse complement strand
TTTTTATTGATAGCCAACCTCTAGCATCTAAGGTCTGTCAACATAGTCAGCTGTTCACTTCCATGTTTTCCTTTTTTTCTTTCTAAATCACCACCTACAGCTGGAAAATAAGATGAAAAGACCTTCTGTGTTCCCAAGGCCTTTTGCTTCCCTTTTGGATCTTCAGAAAGCTTGCTAGAAGACTTCAGACTTTTTTGACTAATTGATTCTCCAAGAATTGGCACAAATTGATTTCAGGTCCTTTTTATTAGCAATTTGAGTTTTCTTAGTCTCTTTTTGGAACTTAGTTCTTTCAGCACAGATTGCTAAAACAAGAAATCCTTCTTTAAATGGATAGATTTGTTTATGGTCAAAGGAACTTTTATAAGAAAATAATCATCTCAAAGTCATTAATCCATTTTATCTGGGGAAATAATCCCAAGAAAATAAGCCTTCTTTACTTGTAAAATCTACTTCTCTAAAGGGATGGTTCTATTATCACTTTTACTCATGAGAATTCTCTTCTTATTGGCTTGATTGGACATCAGATTTGCTCTGTGTTTTGAATTGATTGTCATGTGACTAGTAAGTACTTTCTTCATATTTTTTCCATCTAACCTTTAAACCACTTTCATTTAGCCCTTCATTGTTTTTGTCTTTGACAATGACCTTACATTTTAAATTAGATAGTATTAGTTTTCCATTAGATAGTATTAGAGGCTAAATCACAACTGTGGTTATTGTAGTCATGTCTTCTGTTTTTATGTATAGGAATAAATGTTTACATTGTTAGAACATATGTGCCTTAATATATCAGGAAAATCCTTAATAAGTTTCACTCACTGTTTATTTATAAAAATATTTGCTTTTTCCACACGTGGGGTTCTTTTTACGTTTCATCAGCATTTCATAATTCAATTCAACAAAAATTTATTGAGCTGTTACGCGTCAGTGCTGTTAAGCATGATTCCTGCCTTGAGAGATGAGTTAAGGTGACAAAGCTTAAAATTATGTAAAGCAATTGGAAACTAAACTGTAGTTGGGTTTACTATAGAAATCTGGTTTTTCAGCGAAATTTTATGAGAAATTGAGATGAGCAAACTTTGAAATAGGGAAGATCTTTTGGAAATGATGGTACTTTGAAATGGGCTTTGATGGATAGAATAGTTTGACTTCAGCAACCTAGCGTTAACTTGGCTTTCTTTGTCACAGGTTTTATAGAAATGGCTGTTCAGTATTGCCTCTCTTCTCCTGGACACTTGGTTGGTTGAACCCAAGCATAGACCCTGGCATTTATCCATATTAAATTTTGTCTTGTTAACTTTAGGCCCTTATCTGGTTATCCTGATTCTATCAGATCCAACCTCATGTCAACTTTGGATTTGACCATCATGCCCTCTGGATCTTCAGGTTGTTGATTACAGTAGTAAGGACACAAAGCTGTGAGCGGGGCACTGGCACCTCCCTAGGGACCTCCTTCCAGGGTGGCGTCAACTTAACATCCATTTCCTATAAGCCTTTAGTTGACTTCATCTTTGTAATAGCAACGAGCCCACGTTCCCCATTATGTTCACAGCATCCTTTCTCTCTCGTTTGGTTAAAGCCCATCTGCATCCTGTCAACCACATTTGCTTGGCTTAGCAGTCTGGTAGCTCTGTGACAAAAGGAAAAGAGGTTAGTGTGACCTGGTTTATAAGAATAAAAAGCAAACTGATGTCTTCTAATGCCTATCAATTTCTTTGTGGTTTTTTTTTTTAATTGAAGTTATTTCACAAATATTACCAACAACAGAAATCACAAGGTGAAAGAGATATCTTCCTCCTGTGCAATCAACCTTTCATTTTCCTTCTTCTTTTACAATCCTTGTCCATAATTGTACGTTTTGTATAGCCATTACCTTTTGGTAGAAGCAGTTTGATATTTTGCTTTTTACATTTGCTGTCTGTTTCATAAGTATGCTTCCATTTGACTACATAGTGTTCATAATTTTCATATTAATATCTGCATAATACCCTATCACTTTGATGTGCTGTAATTCACCCATCATCCCAAAATTGGAAATGCATATTGTTTCCACTTTACTATGAGAGAAAACATTGCTGTGAATAGCTGCTTGCTTTCCTAAATTCTGAAAGGAAAAAAATAAATAACATACTTTTAATTGTCAAACTTTGTTTTTAAAGGTTGTAGAATCTGCAGATGAATCTTACTCGTATGGAAGAATAAGATATGTACACAAGAATCTATAATGCCATAAAAGAACAGATAAGGTTCAGTGACACTGAAATGGTTTGTCTTCAGCTTAGGGCATCAGAGAATACTTCATGGAACAAGTTGTTTTCAAATAGGCCTTGAAGGATGAAAAGGATTTGGATGTGGAGTTGGGCTAAGAATATATAACTAAGTTGAAACTGGGAGCTCTGAGTGGAATAACCTCAAGTGTATACTGTGAGTAGTGAGGGTTGACCTTGGCTGGAGCATAGGGGCTGCTGTGGCAGTTAGAGCAGCTGAAGGAATAGGTTACAGCCAGGTCGCAGGAGGCCTTGCCTGCAGCTGAGATATTTACAGTAGAGCATTCGAAGTCAAGCCCTGATCAAAACTGCCTTCGTGTGATTAACCTCCTCTCTGTTGTTGTTTTTTCCCTGATGGATGCCTCTTCCCTGGTTGCCTGCATACAGTAGGGTACACAGTGATCTTTCCTTAGGTGAATGAACAAATGAATGCGTATGGTGTGATGGAACAGATAGCCAGTGGAAGGGGACTCTGTATTCACGGGGACCACGTGTTCATAAATCCTCATTGATGTGCCTGTATTAATTTCTCAGTGTTAGCAGTGGCAGATTTCGAGGGTCTCTGAATGCATCCAGTCATTGGACATTCTTGTAAAGAGAGCCAAGTGCACTCAGAATGTTTTTATAACTGTTTTCCTTTGTTCAGTGATCCATCACTATGCCCCAACTTTCAGATGTAGTTTTTGTGGAATTAAAATTGAATGGCTCAAAATTGCACAATTACGTTCAGTTTCAATTATTGATCTAGCCTGCTGGCGTGACCCCTGGGGGAGGAGCTGCTGGTGTCTACCCCAGCAGCCAGCAGTTAGGGTTCCACTGGCCTGTCTATTCGTGGTCCATTTGCCCCAGTTTCTTCTGTCTCCACCCCCCCCCCATTGTTTTGTATTTACTTCCATAAACTGCCTTAAAACTTTTCTTAGAATGAGGTAGCAGAGTAAATAAAGATTCACGCATGTTAGCTATTATGGTAAGATTGTTTTTCTTCTGTGAATCTCAGATAAATAACATATTGTCTAAAAGAGATCATAAATGAAGGTAATTGTTCTGCTTTTTTCAGAGCTTTTCAAACTATACCTGAAATGTTTTTGGTCTGGGTGCCACATTCCAAGAGGGATATAAATAAATCAGGGTAGTTCAAATAGGAAAGTGGCCAAAATGATTCTGAAAATCAAGGCCAAGTCACAGAAAGACTGGGGGTGTTTAGCCTGGAAAAGAAAAGTCGAGGTGGCTGTCTACTCACGTAGCTTAAAGGCTGATCTGGGGAGAAGGGATTAAATTTTCCCCATATGATAAAAACTAGGACTGATGGCTAAAAACTTCAGGGGAACAGATTTGGGGCTCAAGAATTGTCGACCAATTAGCAGTGTCTAAAGAGGGAATGGGCCGCCTTGGGAGGAAGTGAGTTTTAAAAGTATCCATACTTGGTACCAGAGATGTGATAGAACTGGCCCTTAAGTTCCCTTCTAGCCATTGTCCTGTGACTCTGTAACTGAAACTTCTAGTGTAAATGACAAGGGAAAAGTACTGAATGAAACTGGGAGAATGGGGTTGCCTTTGGCAAAAGGTAAGGAATTTTATCCTAGACATGTTGAATTTAAAAGGAAGCTGGGCTGCACACATTGAGATGCCCGGGTGGTCATTGTAGAAAGGATGGAGGTTGGGTGAGAGGCCTGGCTTACAGCCAGCCAGGAGTCCCCCCATAAAGCTGGTAGTTGAGTCCACGCAAACAATGAGTGGCTAGGCCCTCTGGAAGGGAGGGTTTACTCAGAAAACTAAAGGGCTACAAGGAATCCCCTTAGGACGAAGGAAGAAGAGTTAGTAAACAGTGGAATGGTGGGCAGAAGGTCTGGAGGAGTATCAGAAGGGATACTAAGGTCAGAGAGTGCCAGGGAAGGTGTTGATCAGTAGCTTCAAACACCCGACCACTCCTGGAGAATGGAGATTGAGAAAAGCATTTAGGTTAGGAACAGGAAAATTGCTGTGCATCTTCAAGGAAGCAGTTTCAGTAGAGCCTAGGGGCGACTGCTGGAGCCTAGGTGTTGAAAGACAGAGTGGGAAAAATGCCAAAGGATCCGTTTTAGAAATGTGGGCAAGAAAGGAAGTAGCTGGCTGGGGGAGGAGGAAAGAATAAATGTGGTACCTTCATCACTAATGGGATTTTTAATTTGTTTGTTTTTAAGCCAAACCTAGCGATAAGGATGGTCCATCAGAGTTTGTTTTGTTTTGTTTAAGGCCTTGTGACACAATGTCCTGCCATTCATTTCCCTTTATTCTGCCTAATAACCACCACCGGGGGAAATCTGAGTCAGTTTTAAGGGTCAGGCAGTTTTACTCCATGCCCTCAGTTTTTAGTTTAAAATATAAATAAGTGAAAACTCAGGGTGGCCCACATACCAGACTTGTCACCCTGCTAGTTAGAAGGGCAGAGTCCAGGACCCAAGGTGGGAGTTCAAGGGCTTTAGCTCTGTCGGCCTGCAGCGGTGTAAGTGTAAGTGGGAGGTGGAAGAGGGGTTTTAATGGGAGCATGTGCTAGCTACAGCAAGCTCCTCACAGCAGTGATTTTCAGATGGTCTCTGCTCTTCGCAGAGTCTCTTCTGCTTACTGGTTGAAGAGATACTTTGAGCACTCAGAGGCGCTCTTACGGAATGCCAGTCAGAGAGCGGAATGTTTCCCTCTTGGGTATAAGGCACCATTGTGCCTAAAAACGAATTACAAGTGTCAGCCAAGGGAACTCGCTAGATTTTTTGTGATGTGGCAATAGAAATTGTTACCAGGCATTAAAGATTCCAAAGAGTATCAACTGTCAGGGAAGGAAACCTCTTTTATGCTCATGCTACTTCATCAGTTTAAGAAAAATGTGAGCAAGCATTTATGTATGTGTGGTTTTAAATTTTAGCATAAAAATATCGCTGTGCCAGCTGCTGACTTACTAGGGCTACATAGCCTGTGTCATCATCACCAGGTTTATAATGTCTTAAAATTATTAAAATGCTTTCGTATTTACAAAGCTCAGTCATACTCATCTCCTTGGACGTCACACTTGAGAGTCAGCTCCTAGGTGATGTCACGGGGGCCTTTTCATGAGGCTCCTGCTTCCCAGGCTCTGTGCTACAGGGCTTGTCTTTGGGTAATGGAATTTGGGGTGATTTCACCTTTTCTTTTTGTTATCTATTGTTTTATGGTTTTTCTGTAATTGTTGTCTTTTGCTTTTTAAATAGACACTTTGAAAAAAAATTTCCATGCTCTTGCAAACCAAAATTATTGAGGACAAAGTTACTCATTTCTGGGTGGTTGCAGGGTATATACATAATTACATGTCTGCCTGTGGATCAAGACATATGACTGGTCAATGAATTAAAAAGATTTCTGGTTTTGCAGGCCGGGTCTATGCTGTCTTGTCAAAGAGAGAAGGTCGGGTGCTTCAAGAAGAAATGAAGGAAGGGACAGACATGTTCATCATCAAGGCTGTGCTGCCTGTGGCCGAAAGCTTCGGCTTTGCTGATGAAATCAGGAAGAGGACAAGTGGCTTGGCCAGCCCGCAGCTGGTATTCAGCCATTGGGAGGTAAAAACTCCAAACCCCACTCCTTCCTTCTCATCTAGGGATGTGCTTCCTAGAGATGAGGCCAAGAATAGCAAACAGAGTTTACGGTGCCACTTGGCCTTCCAATGGCTCTGCTTAGTCACAGGGACAGGAGAATTCAGATTGTGTGATCCTTAGATTATATGTGGCGTATGATGCATATACACAACACATAAATCCATTCTCTCTTTTTATTTGGTATAAAATCTGTTACGACATAGACCATTTTAGCCTTTTCTTCCTCTCTAAAAACACATCTTAGATTTTCAAGAGAAAAATCACAGACCCTTTGAAAGTGAAACTTCAAGGAACTTTCCTTCTGGGAAAAGTAATTTCTTCAGCATTTAGAGGGGAACAGTTACACTTCTGGCAATTTAAATTATTATGTATTATATATTCTTCAGTCCTCATTATAGAGATTCAGGGTTTCTTTGGCTTTCAAATGTGGAATTGACATGCCTCATCAAAACATTTAATGTCAGCGTAGGTAAAAGTAGGTGAAAAGACAAACCTTATCTGTAATCAAAAATGAAAACATACCTGCATTGCTGGGGAGAGAAGAAAAAAACGTGAACACGTTTGTTCTTTAACTAAGGCAAAAGGAAAATAACAGCAGCAAGACGGGACAGGGCCTTCGTGGGCAAAGCCTTAAAGGGGAGGTAGGAGTTAACCAGCTAGGGAAGAGATGGCCATTTGGGTTCCACGCAAGGAAAGGTACCGCGCAAGGAAAGGCTGGGAAAGGGAAACCTGCATGGTGAGTGCACAAAACCATTATTATGTTTCAAAACAAAGCCTAAGGCGAGGAACAGCATTTTTAAACTAAACCATGTAAGTAGAGTTTGTTTCAGAAAACAGTTTTTTGTTGTCACTGTTCCAGTGAATCTAAATAACTCTACGTCTTTTCCTTTTACCACGGAGGTTTGTAGTCATGTAAAAGCAGAGACTTTGGAGTCAGACGGTCCACTTGTTTGGGCAAATTCTGAAACCTCTCTGACTTTCTTTTTCACAAATGTCTAGGCTCGAACTTGGCTCTGGCCCTCGGTGGTGAAGAGTGTTGTCTTCTCTGTCATTCTCTGCGTTTGCGCCACATGCGTTTGACGTGCTCTTAGCAGCATGGCATTGCACTGGGCCTCACCTGGACAATTCAGTCTCTTTCTTTAGCTCTATGTAAACAGTAGTCAAGGTTGAGGTTCAGTGCAAAGCTGTTCTTATTTCTCTCACTTTAGCTAGAACTCTTTAAACGAACAGTTTAAACTGGATGAGCCTCGAAGACAGCATGTTGAGTGAAATAAGCCAGACACAAAAAGACACATAGTGTGTGATCTCATGTATATAGAACACCTAGAAGAGGCAAACTTAAACTTCATAGAGACAGATGGTAGTTTGTAGGTTACCAGGGGCCGGGAGGTGAGGCAAGAAGAGTTGCTGGGTGAAGAATTTCTCTTTGAGGTGATGAAAAAGTAGAGATAATGGTGAGTGATGATAGCACCAATATTGTAAATGTAACTAACGCTAATGAATTGTACACTTGAATGGGGTTCATATGGGAAATTTTAGTTGTGTATTTGTTACTACAATAAAAAGTTTTTTAAAAATGAACAGTTAAATTTAGATGATAAAGGAGAAATGGAATAATTTAGGGAGAACTTTCTTTTTAAAATGAAATTTATAATCAGATGAATCAGCAAAATAAAAATGATGGCACTTTCAGAAAAACGGACTTTGGGCAGGACAAATTTGCTTTTAATTCAGTAGGTTCATATCTCTACATCGATGCAAGTGAAATTGCTAGTCTGAGATGCTCAGTTGTGTCTGCCTTTTCCTTAAAAGCACATTCTTAATGTTTGATAGAGCCAAAGTTAATGTTCTGATTTAGATTACTTGGGGGTGGGGGGGTTGGCACATGACAAACTCTACATTTTAGTGAAATTTTGCATCTTCATCTGAAAACTAAATGTTTTGATGGTTTTATCAGCTTGTCCTATCTTAATAGCTATGCTGTACCGCTGCTGCATTTCATTGTATAGAAAATAGTAGTAGCCTTAAAACATTTAAGTTATGTGTTAATCCCCATGCTCTGAAGGTAATAATTCCCCATTTATCCAAAATTCAAACATTTTAGTTTTGTTTTTTGGCACTCAACTTCCATGTGAGATGACAAACCAGTAGGAAATAGAAGGGATATATTTTAAAAGGCAACTTCTGCAGAACTATGTGTGTAGTATAAATATATTCCTGATGATCCTAATTGAAAAACATTACAGAGTCCTCTAACCTAGTGAGCAGACGTGTGACTGCAGGGCAGTGTGGCTAAATGACATTTAGAACAGCGGAGAGATCTATTCCACGCCGAAGCAGTCACCCTGAGTCCAAAGCGCTTTCTTCAGTGGCGCTGCCCTTGCTGAAAACTGCCTTCAGAACTTGCCTTCTGCTTCGGAGTCTCTTAGAGACCCACCTCTTGAAGATGGCCTTGAGCAATACTGTCTCAAAACACTGGGCCTACTGTATTTGATTTAGAACAAAGGGGTGTAGGTTCAGTGGTCACTGGTATTGTTTAGATACAGATCCAAAACAGGCCCCCAGCGCTGCTGTGATGGCATTGTTATGGGAAGAATTGTACGTTTGAAGTCATATGTTCTATTGTTTGCTTAAAAAAAGCGTATATTATATCAGTCTTATCTTTGAAAGTGATTTTATAAAGCACATTTTTTAAAAACATCTATAAATTAAAGTTCTCATCCTTTTCTAATTGGCATGTGTATTGGTCGGGAACAGGTAAGGCTGCTCTAACAAAGGGATCCAGAATGGCCTGAACGAGTGGGCAGTCCAGGACTGTGTGTGGCTCACTGTGGGGGAACCCAGGCGCCTCCTGGCTGGCTGCCCCTCGCAGTACTTGGCTTTCACTGATGATCCAAAGTGGCTGTTCCGCCTCCCACTTTCCCATCTGCATTCCAGCCAGTAAGAAGGGGGAAAGGGGAGGAGGAGGGCATACTCCTTCCCTTGAAGGACATAAACAGAATGCTGCACACATCACCCTGCCCTCATCACGTTGCCCAGACCAATCATGTTAACCATATCCAACAAGAAGAAGGCTGGGAAATGTAGTCCTTAACAAGGTCGGAGGTTGGCAGACTTGGCCCACAGCCTCTTCTGGTAAATAAAACTGTATTGGAATACAGCCACACCCATTCAAGTGTATATTTCTATGGCTGCTTCAACCATAGTTGAGTAGTTGCAACAGAGACTAAAACATTTACTGTTTGACCCTTTATGGAACATGTTTGCCGATCCCCTCCCCCTGAACCGTCGTGGCCATGTGCCCACCTGAGATGTATCTATTACTAAAGAAAAAGAAAGAGTAGAATGGATATTTAGGGACAACTAGTACAAAAACATCAAGGTTTTACTAAATTGGTACTTTTTGTCTTATGAAACCCGTGATAGTTTTCAGCCACTTGACTGAAATTAATCCTTCATACCTAACAGTTTAAAAAACGTTATATTAGTTAATGGCTTAATTACAACTTGATAAAAATCAGTCTCTTAAAGAACTTCAGAGAAAATTGTTGTCAAGAAAAGTTTTGCTCCAGTTTTGTACCATCCTTTTGTCGTCCCCTTGCCACCTGTCATGGTCCTATCCAAATGCTTCAAATCTTTGAAAGTCTTGAAAACTACATTATAATTAAATGTCATTGATCAGATATTTCTTGGCTGTCCCGGTTTTTTCCTCATAGTTTAGGTTTAGAAATAACACAGTTGAGATCTGGCTTCTCACTCCAAGGCACTTTTATTCACTTGTATACTGCTACACCATATAATTTACAATCAAGAGCTTTTGAGAGAAAGTGCTTCAAAAAATAGAGAAAATAAAATTACAGGCATTTTCCATGAGGAAACCTTTGAAGTCAGCAATCTCATAATTTCTCTTTCTATTTTACCCTTCTATGAAAAAGGAAGAAAAGGAGCTAATAGCAGGCACAGAAAGAAAAATATTACCAACCGGTGCTGTTTGTTGTACATGTATGTCAGCATACCCTCAAGATTCCCCATTTAATACTGAGATTATCCTGAGGGGCAGGCTAAAGTTCATACAGGGTGAGGAAGATGTGATTATAATAGCACTGAAGAAGTTTATTTTGGACATGAGTGTTTCCCACCTGCCAGCCACAATCATAATGAAAATAGGGCACAAAAATCGAAATAGAGCCCGCAAAGCTTTTCCCTCTATTCTTTGTTGTTGTTTGTTTGTTTGTTTTAATAAAATGCCCCAGGCAGCAGCTAGCACTTGTCTTACCTTTGTGTGAAGAAAATGGCATCCACTCCTAGCTGTTGAGTTGCCTAGATATACATATATATATATATATATATATATATATATATATATATCCCCCTAGGTAGACATATCCTGGGTGGACTGGTTAGAATCAAGAACCCCTTCCCCTGAGCTGATAGCAGGCCATGTTCTATGGCCTGTGGGAGCCTTTCTGTAGAAGATAACCTGGACTAACATAGGAAGGAGCCCTCTCCTTGCCCCACATCAGGAAATTCAAAACTAGCTTAAAGCAGTCCAGTGTTACTCTGCTTCCCCTGTTCTTAGAATTTGTTTAGCACCTTGAAGTTAGTGGCATCAAGATGTCCATGCATCAAGAGGTCAAGACAACTGAAGACAGAACAACCACCCTGGTTAGATACAGGAAGCGTAGGTGGCCGGCAATGCCTGTCTCCAAAGGGGAGCCCCCAGGGAAGACAGAGGTGAGAGTAGGGACTCGCCCTAGGAACATCTGGAAATCAAACAGAAAACTTCAGAAGAGTCTACAGGAGGTCCAAACAAAACCAGAACCCTTTTGACACTCCAGGGTCTTGTATTTTTGAAACAGGGCTCTGGTCTGAAATTGCCCATTCTGAGTCTGGTGTCTGTCACAGCACATCATTTATTTCTCTATATAAAATTGGTCACTTTCTTTTTTAACAGGATTAAAAATGTATTCACTAGTACTACTCAGACCTGCTCAGAACATGTAGTTTCTTTATATCCTATAATGGACCTGTCTTCCAACTGGTTAAGGAAGGGCGCTGGTAACAAGCTTTAAACTAGTGACATCACTGTCTCTTACAAGATCAGTAGTCTTTGTGGATGACTACCCAGGTAAATGTTTAGTTTTTCTGACTTTTTTCCCCTTCCCCTCTCTAAGAAGGGGAGGACTTATGTGACCTCATGGTGGGGGAGGAAAAAAGAAGCCTCAGCTCCACACAAGGCCCTCTGCCTCCCCACTGGTCTTGCCGTGGAGTGGCTTGGCCGGTCCAGTCCCATGTGGCCACTAGGGTCCATATGCTGGCACCAGCCAACTTTAGGAATCTCTAATACCATCCGTTTGCCTCCAGCCACAGAGTCCCCACCCACAGCTGTCTCTTTGTCCTGACCCCAGGCTTCTGCCAGCCTTTTCAGCACATCTGCATCCACTCACCAGTGTGTGGGAAGTTCAGCTCAGCAGCATACCCTATCACTCCAGGACCACCAGCTTGAATTTCTCTGAGAGGCTGACAGCCTCTCCATCTGCTCACACAGGTGTTCAAGTACTCAGGAAGAAGGGGAGAAAATACCCGTTTTTCATCACCTGAGCATTCTGTGATCAAGACAGGCATGCAGCGTTTCATTGCATCAGCATACATTTATCAAGCATGCACTAAGAGGAGTGTCTGCCCTCAAAAAAAAAAAAAAAAGCATTGCTGTCTTCCTGAGGCACAAGTCACAGCAGAGGCCTAAAGGTGGGAGAAAAAGAGGGTTTGGAGCTGGCAGTGCGTCCATAGGGAGGCCTCGCTGTACAGATGAACTTGCATCACTTAAGGAGCTGTGTGATGTTGGGAAGTTCTTCACCTCCCAGAACCAGGAAACCTCAGGCTTAGCCTGAAGATTGGATGAGGTGGTATGTGAAAGCTCTTAGGACAGTCCTTGTCCTAGGAGGGCCTTGGTCAGTGTCACTACCGTAGAATGGTACATCACAGAAGCGTAGGAAGCCACACGGCTAGTTAGTGACAGGGTCAGTGGGTGTGCAGTTAGAAGAGTTGAGACAGGTGTGTTCTTCAGAGTTAGATGATCAGCATGTGGGTCCACGCAGCCCTTCCTCCACAGAGACCATAGGTCCCTCCATGAGAATCCTGGCTTTTTGGCCTTTTTGCTCCCTCATCTACTTCCTCCTAACTCTCCCTTCCCCTCTTTTGTGTTGCTGGCTCATTTGTTGAGGCTGTTTCTGGTATTCTCCTCCTCGGGAAATGAGAAGTTTGTTAAATTTGACTGCAGAGGAGGCCCCAGTACAGTACACTTTATGCCGTCTGGATTTCACAGGGCCCCAGCAACCCGCCAGTACTTTGCTGATGGCACCCTTTGGAGACTGTGCCAGTCACTTTGTAGATATATACTTGGATGGCATTTGTTTCCATCCCCTTTCAACCTGATGGTTCTGTGCTCTTTCACATGATGGGATTGTGACATTGGGGTAGGGTAGGTGAGGGTGGGTTCCCCAGAAAACAAAGGGACTCATCTGCCGGTGCAAAGAATGCAGCAGCAGTTCTTTGAGTGGGTGTTTTTCCAGTCACAGCAGCCTGACTATTTGATAAAAGTACCCCAAGGACACCACTAACCTTCTGGGCTCCCCCTGCCCCCTTCAATTCAACTGTGCTCACTTGTGACCCTGGCCCTGGATTCCTGGCACAGTAGTGTGATGGAGAGGGTGGGGATGTGCTTTACTGCATCCCAGGCATGACGCTTTCTAATTTGATGATCTCTTATAGTCCTCACACAATCATATGCGATTGGGACTTTTAATATTTTTTTATCTCTATCTTTGTGCTGTGTTCTGGGAAATTTCCTCAAAGCTGTCTTTTAATTCACTTATTTTCTTTTCAGCCAGTCTTCTATTTACTCTATTGAGTTTCTTTGTTTTTATTTTCATGTCTCAAATTTTCATTTCCTGGATTTCCACTTAATTCTTTTTCATAGCTGTCCAGTGTTTTGTGGCTTCTATCCCTCCCTTTACTTCTCTGAGAATTTCAAATTACTCCCTATTAAGTCTTCTTTGGATCACTCTATTACCACTCCTTCTTTGATTATGAACTCTCCCTTTTGTTGTGTCTGGTGGCTGTCTTTCATGGTGCTGGATTGCCTGTGTGCTCTGTCATTCTTACTTGCAAGTTCACTTTCTGTGGCAGTTCTCTCAATGTTCAATGTTAATTCAACCCCGCAGAGGGCCATACGTCCAAACTGTGTCCTTTGCAGTGACTCAGCTCAGTGCCTTTATCAGCACTGGCCCAGTCTGGTCTCTAGAGGGTGACCTCTTCTTCTTCATAGTGTATAACTCATTTCTAGCCACAATTCTGGGCAGACATGATTATTCTAGCTCCAGAGAAGAGTAGAGGTTCTGGCTCTACTGGCACACATCTGCCACTTACTTACTGTGGGCAGCTTCATTCAGTTGTGGTCAGAGAAAGTGCTTTGTGCAATTTCAGTCTTTCTAAATTCATTGAGACTTGTTCTGTGACCTAATATGTGGTCTATCCTGGAGAAAGATCTATGGGCACTTGAGAAGAATGTATATCCTGCTGTTTGGGGGTGCAGTGTTCTGTATATGTCCATTAGGTCTAGTTCCTTTAATGTATTATTTAATATCCTTGTTTCTTTATTGGTCCTCTGTCTAGATGTTCTATCTATTGCTGAGAGTGGTGTTTTGAAGCCCCCTACCTTGATTTTTAGAGGCATCTATTTCTCCCCAGTTTTGCCAGTGTTTGTATCAGGTGTTTGGGGGCACCCTGGTTAGATGCATAAATATTTATGATTGTTCTTCTTGATAGATTGCCCCCTTTAAAAATATAGAGTGTCCTTCTTTGTCTCTTACAACAGTTTTGCATTTAAAATCTACTTTTGTCGGATATTAGTATAGCCACCCCCAGCTCCTTTTTGGTTACTATTTGGATGGAAAATCATTTTCCAGCCTTTCACTTGCAACCTATTTGTGCCCTTGGGTCTAAGATGAGTCTTTTATAGACAGCATATAGATGGATCATATTCTTTTATCTCTTCTGCCAATCTCTGTCTCGTAATTGGAGAGTTTAATCCATTAACATTCAATTTTATTATTATAAAAGCAGTACTTACTTCAACCATTTTATTTTTAGGCCTATGTATGTCATATCATATGTTTCTCTTTTTACTCTTTTAGTTTCCCTTACTAATAATCTTCCTCTTTACATTCTCTTCCAAACCGCTCTCTCCTGTCTTTTCTTTCAACCTGCAGACTCCCTTTCGTATTTCTTGAAGGGCAGGACTCTTGTTAATGAATTTTCTCAATTTCTGTTTATCTGTGAATATTTTGATCTCCCCCTTATTTTTGAAGGACAGTTTTGCTGGATACAGAATTCTGGGCTGGCAGTTTTCTCTTTCAGCACCTTAACTATGTCATACCACTGCCTTCTCACCTCCATGGTTTCAGTTGAGAAATTGGCACCTAATCTTATCAAGCATCCCTTATATGTGATGGATTCCTTTTCTCTTGCTGCTTTCAGGATTCTCTCTTTATCTTTGGCGTTTGACAATTTGGTTAGTATGTGCCTTGGAGTAGATCTGTCAGGATATTCTGTTGAGAGTACGCTGTGCTTCCTGGACATGCACATCCATGTCCCTCATAAGAGTTGGGAAATTTTCAGCCATTGTTTTTCTCAAACATTCTTTCTTTCCCTTTTCCCTTCTCTTCTCCCTCTAGGACATCCATAATGTGTATGTTTGTGTGTTTCATGCTGTCATTCAAGTACCTGAGTCCCGGCTCAATTTTTTCCATTTTTTTCTCTGTGTTCTTCTATTTGTATGGTTTTGGATGTCTTATCTTCTAATTCACTAATTCCTTCCTCTGCCTATTCAAATCTGCTGTTGTGTGATTCTAGTGTATTTTTAATTTCTTCTATTGTGCCTTTCTTTACCATAAGATGTTATTATGTATGTTTACAATTTCTTCTGTATGCTCACTCAGTGTCTTAATACCTTTTATCTCTTCCTTCATGTCCTTGAATTGATGTAGGAGATTTGTGTGGACGTCTTTGATTATTTGTTCCAAATTCTGTGTTTCCTCTGGCTCTTTAGTTTATTTTTTTAAATGGGCCATATCTTCCTGTTTATTCATATGGCTTGTAATTTTTTTCTGATGTCTAGGCATCTGTTTATCTTGGTGGGTTTACTCTGTTGGTCAATTTCTCTCTCTTGCTAGGGTTTTATTTTTGTTTGGCTTTTTAAATTAAGGCTCTTCTTTGACACTTGGTTCTATTTATTCTAAATCTTTAGAACTGCCTGTATTTAACTGAAAAATAAAAGAGAAAAAAAGTGGGGTGGGGGGAGAGGAAATGGAAGGGGAGAAAAGAAAGGAAAAAACAAACAAAAAAAAACAGGCCTCCCTCTCAGGCTACTGACGTCCAGCTAGGTCCCTCCTCCCTGGCTGCTCATACCATCCAGATTGCCCTGCAGCCCTGCTGCTACCCCTGTGCCCAGTGGGAAGCCGCCCACTCCAGTCGCCCTGTGGCCCCGTGGCTTCCCCTGTGACCAGCAAGCCTGCCTGTCTTCCCACTGCTTCTGGAGGAGGAATGTAGCCTACCACCCTACTCTGCCATCTTGGAGCTCTCTTCCATGATTCTTCATGTTTGTTTATTACCGGTCCTAGCAAGCTTAACCAGTTCATTGCTGAACTTTTTTTCATTAGCTAAGGCTTCAAGAATTCGGGAGCTTAGTAAATATGGTTTGAAATTAAAATCTGTTTGCCTAACCTATCCATTCTGTCACCTTCTTTTACAAGATCATTCCCAGCGACCCCTTTTGGGTGCCAACCACTGAGGAGGAGTACTTGCACTTTGGGGAAAAGGCTGATTCAGAGAACCAGGCCCGGAAATACATGAACGCAGTGCGAAAGCGGAAGGGTCTTTATGTGGAAGAAAAGATCGTGGAGCATGCGGAAAAGCAGAGAACACTCAGCAAAAATAAGTAATTACTGGTGGATTCTTTTCATTATAACAAGTTAAAAATATCATCAGGGGTTTGAGATTGGGAAAATTTCTTTATACTACATTATCTCTGTTCATTCAGTTCAATAAAGTTGAGCCATATAAATATTTTAAAGAGGATGTTACAGAACAAATTTTCAGAGTGTTTTCTTTTAAATCGATTCTGGTGCAAAACAAGAAGTTGCTGTAAGTATTGCAGTGATGACTGATCCCCACCCTGTGTATACCCCTTAGCGGTAGAAGTGTGTCGTGCAGGGTGACCTGTCGGTGCGGAGCCCGTAGGGGGCACTATCTTCTACACCGAGCGGCCTTGCCTGAGCTCCAGCTGCCTTTGCCTGTCATCACAGCCTCTGAGTGAACATCGAGTGCATTTCTGCAGTGGAAACCATTTTATATATAATCATTGAATCACAGCATTTGACATCATTTGGAGAGACCATATACTTGAGAGCAGCTGTTATTTAATTAATTAAAATAAGTCACTGTTACAGCCCATCCATTTGTAAAACAGTGTAATGTTCAACAAGTAGCCTTTAAACTCCTTTTTACATTCCCTCATAAAGTGCTGTCAGCATCACCCTTATTTAAACAAATGTTAAGAAAAGCCAAGCCCTATATCTTTTTCTTTAATAATAAAAAAAAAGGTAAATTTCCATGATTTTCTTTTTGCCTTACTGAAGAGATGTTAATGTACGTGAGATTTTTGCCTTTATTGTTAATATTTTTCCTAAATCCTCCTCAGTTGCCTCATTCAGGGTGATTCCCATTTTAAGG
>JAQZBX010063604.1:0-16660 GCA_029593785.1 Cabassous unicinctus | reverse complement strand
TGAGGATGGACAACCACCACACCAAGGAACTGAGAGACTCTACAACTGCAAGCAAGAGTGTCCTATCCATCAGACATATGGGATTGAAGCCCCCTCTCAATTAGAAGTGGAGTAGACATCACCATGCCAGAATCCTCAGGATTGGGGAATGAAATGTGGACTAGAGTGTATTTACTGGTATTCTACTATACCAGCCACAATCACTTATTGTGATTGTAGCAATGGAAGAAATTATATCATGGATGTGGAGACAGTGGCCACTGGAGGTGCTGAAGTCAGGGAGAGGGTAAAAGAGATGTAATATGGGGACATTTTCAGGACTTGGAATCGTCCTGAAAGACATTGGAATGACAGATACAGGCCATTATATATCCTACCATAACCAACAGAATTGAGTGGAAGGGAGTGTAAACTACAATGTAAACTATAATCCATGCTTTGTGACAATGCTTCAAAATGTGTTCATTAATTGCAATGAATGTACCATATTAATGAATGAAGTTGTTAATGAGGGAAAGAGTGGGAGGTGTGGGGAGTGGGGCATATGGGAATTCCTTATATATTTTTTCCTTATATTTTTAAATGAAGCATTTTATGTAATCTAAGTATCTTTTAAAAATAAATTAAAAATATATTTTTTAAAAAGTAATGGCATCTGAACGTGGTAATATAAATATAGGAGAAATGTTAGGTTGTACATATGGTAATAGAATAATTTTTTTTTTAATCCGTGGAACCACATTACAAAAACAGTGAACCCAGCATTAATTCATGGACTATAATTAAAAGCACAAGATAAAAAGTACACTTTTATCAATTGTAACAAATATACTATACCAATGTAAGGTTAATAAAAGGGTGGTGTAAAGGAATCCTTCCATGCATGATTGTGCTGTAAACCCTCAACTTCTCTAATTAAAAAAGTAATGGCAGATTTTGGGGATGTTGAAGGACTTCCTGAATAGGGTTGATTGTCTTTTTCTTCATTTGATTTATTATTTCTCTTTCTGTGCACAGGGGCAGACTAGAACTCTGTTCTCTGGGGAATATCCAAATTGTTAATTTGATTACTTTAGCCCTCAGAAGGAATGGATGGCTTCCCTGTAATCAATTACAGAGATTCAACTGTGAAGTTTCCTCCAAAAGAGACATTCTGAATTCATGCTGCCTGAAAGAACTTGGTTAGGGTTTAATTCCATCAAAGCCAAGATACATTTTCCATTAGTGAATCCTTCCTTTAAACTGTCATCTTTGAAAGACTGGCTCAACTAAATATCAAAAAATATTCAAGACAGTTAAGATCTATAAGCCTGTACATCTATAATTCAGAAGTTTATTTTGTATCATTATTAAGAAATTGTCCCATTACTTTTAGTTTAAATCTTGCATGTATAGGGTATATACACACTGCAGATCTATAGATAGCTATTGATTAGATATAACAGATGATAGATAGATAGATAGATAGATAGATAGATAGATAGATAGATAGAAAATAGATATGCTGGATGAGTATATAGGATGGATGTTTGGATGGATGGCTGGATGGATGGCTGGATGGATGGCTGGATGGATGGATGCAGTGAATCATTTTCTTAACAGAAGTTCTTTAATTTGAGTTTTAGTTCTAGGTATCAAAGGAAAACAAGATGGACAGACTACATGGGATTAAAATCTCTGAAGGGAAATAGATGACAAAAAGAAAGATACACAGAACAATAATTTTAGATAATGATAATATTAATAACTATGAATAAAATAAAGTAAGAGAGGCTCTATTTGGGGACAGGCTGCCTTCAAAAAGGTGATCAAGGAAAGAGGATCACTCTAAGGAGGGGCATTGAAACCAAAACTGAATTGTGGGAAGGAGGTAGCCCTTCAAAGATGTGGGTGAAGACTAAATTAGCACAGGAAGCAGGATGGTCAAAGGCTCTGAGGCAGAGACATGCATGGCATATATGAAGACTAGAAAGAAGGACAGCATGATTTTGCATAGAAAATGATCAGAAAGTGGTAGAAGCTGATGTTTGGGATGGACATATTTACCGGGTCATATAGGACCTTATCTCTACAGACAGATTTTGTTTTTATTGTCATTGTCATGGAAATCTTTCAGGTAACTTGAAGAAGAAGAGTGATAATGCTCTTATTAATATCTGAAATATGACTCTGAAATATTACAAGTAGACTATTGGGAAGAAGAAAGGCCCATGGGTAAACAAAAGATAAAAGTGGCTTGTACAGGTTTTAGCAGAAGATATGGTAAAGAGTGGTTATATCTGTATATATTCTAGAGGTGCCCTTAACATTTTTGAGGGGATTGGTTGGAATCATGTAATTTGGTAGATAGTGTCTGTCATTTACTGATTTGTGGGAGTTAGGGCAAGCAGACTGATGGGGAGTAAGGATGAAATGAAGATAGATGATAGACAATTGCATTGGTCCAGGGATGAAGAGTCAAGTTGGGAATGTGTACCAAAAGTTGTTGCATATGAGTAGACTACAAAGCCAGAAGACTACAGGAGAGTACTTAGGTGGGGAGTGTAGATAGAACACAAAATGAACCAAGAGTAGAACTAGTCAGATGTAGAGAGCAGGTAGAAGAACTACACTGCAAAGGAAATTGAGAAGGAGTGACAAGGAAGGTAGGAAGAAAACCAGAGTGTTTGTCATGGAAGTAGAGAGAAAATAAGGAAGTACTTTATGAAACATTGCTGGCAATAAAATGAAGGTAAAGAACTAACAAATTAATCTGTCAAATTGGAAGCTGTTTACAACTTTGACAAAAGCTATTCACTGGATTGAAAAGATAAAAACTCAATTGGAGTAAAGGAGGAGAGAATGAGAAGTGAGAAATGTGGAGTAGTGATTAACCACATCTCTGATGGAAATTTTAATGCAAATCAGAAAATTCAAAATGCTAGCAGCTGGAGGTAGACAAGGAGTCAAAGGAGGGAATTTATTTTGAAAAGCAAGTATATACACTGATGGAACAATCCAGTAAAGAGAGAAAAGAATGATGGCAAGGAGAAAGGAGGGGACACCCTCATATTTGTGTATATGTGCACATGTGCATTTGTGCATACGTGTATCACCATATATATCATTTGTACAAAATACAAATGCATAGCAACACCTGAGTGTGTCAGAGACATCAAAATGTGTACCCACCAAGATTAGATGTTTTGCACAAACCATATTTCAATCTTTATGCAAATTACCTACAGAGAATCCTTCTAGCTGAATATCCCCATGACTTCTTACAGAACTAGATGGGGGAAATTGATAACTATAATCCCAGGAATTCACTATGAAGCTACTTGGAGAGACAATAGAAAACAAAGTTCAGAGCTTCCCTTTATATTCACTTGTTGAGAATCACTGACAGGCTTTATCCCTCTTGTGTCCCAAAAGGCCCTGAGCACATTATGAGCTTACCAGCAACATCCCTATGGAAAGGAATTCTACAGCAGGCCTCTCTCAAATAAGCAGAGCATTTGTGTGGACCTTGGAGTCTTTCTGGGTTTATGGCTAGTGAACTTAAACTTCCTTTTTCAACCATGAGACTGAACTTCTCTTACCCTAACTTTCATAACTTATGAAGTAGGGATAGTAATGCCTCAGAATTACATTTATTACTTCCGCTTGCTTCTATAATATAATTTTTGTGATTTTACATGGAAAATATGGAAATTAAATGCTATTGTGGCATAGTAAAATGCCACATGACTTGATATCAAAATTAACATCCCAGTTTCATGATTTTTTAGCAAATATGATATTGCCAAGTTTTTATTTTCTCTTAGCTTTAATTTTCACAGTTATATGATCTCTAATTTTTAAAGCTACTGCACAAACTCTGTATAGGGCTTAAAACAGTCTTAATCTGTTTCCATAGCCATCTCCCGTCTATGTTTATTTTTTTTCTTGAGGCCAAGAGCTTTGGCTCATATAAGCTTTCCATAAATGTTTGTTAAATTTTTAAAAAGTGAAATATTTTTCCTCATAGCCCACATTGGAATTCAACTCTTTGAGCACAGTTGTGTAATTCCCCCTCCAATCTATTGCCCAGAGAATCATCCTTACCCTAAACCTCATAATCCCTCCTCCATCCTTTGACCTGTAAGTAATTGAATGACGTTGCAATGACAGATACAAGCCATTATGTACTTACCAATACCAATAACTTAAAAAATTGTGTGGGAAAGAGCGTAAAGTACAATTTAAACTATAATCCACACTTAGTGGCAATGCTCCAAAATGTGTTCATGAATTGTAACAAATGTACCATACTAATGAAGGACATTGTTAAAGTGGGAAAATGTGGGAGGGGTAAGGAGTAGGGCATATGGGAATCCCTTTTATTTTTTATGTAACCTTTATGTAATCTAAGTAAATAAGTATATATAAAAAAAGAAAAAAAAAAGAAATATGTAGCTACAAAGTGGCTAGATTCAGAATTCAAGGAAGAGCAGTTATCTTTAAAGTGGACAAGAGAGGTTACATGGAGAATCAAATGTAGAGAAGACAATCCACCAACTCAAGACTCTCCTCTCCATTCATGAGGGTGAGGGTGAATGATGAGTACATCTACAATTCAGTCAGAAATGGCCATAAGGGACCCAGAGTTTTTAGACAATTATTGAAGTGGGAAGATTACAAAATCTTTTGTGTATGAAAGGGATGAAATCAGCCTACAGCATAGAAAAGATAAATCCAAGAAGCTGGAGTTCAACAGGGTATGTCAAACATTAACTCAGGAGTGGAATTCTGATGCATGTAAAGAAGCACAAAGGAATTCAGCCCATAAGCCAGTTGACAAACATCAATTTGGCCCCTTAGCTGTTCTGTGTGTTCATCTGTGTTCAGCAATTTTGCATCTTGTGTCCTCAAAGCATTTGTATTATAATGGAGGGAGATATACGTTGAAGCATACATAAGTTAATAAATAAATGATAGTAATGATAAGCTCATACAAGAAAGGTAATAAGAATATTGTGTTTTTTGCTTGAATTGATTATTAATATGGCTGGCTTTACAATTACCTGGGTGAACTATTTATTAAAAACTATCTACTTTCTTTTTTATGATCCCAGCAGCGTTGTTAACTTGATTTGCCAGTTTGCTAATCCATTGAATCCCTAGACAGAAAATACCTACATTTTACTTATTCTTAAAAAAATGTCTCCCAATACCAATTAATAAATGCATCCAATGATATGACCTATTTGATATTTAATGTTACATTTACACAAGCTTCAGAGGAAATAGGGATAATAAAAGCCACTTCTGACTGTTATGAAAATGTAATGGGTTAATTCCTGCTAACTTCTTAACACGGTGTATGGCCTAGAGAAAACCTTCAATAAATATTTACCATTATTATTGCTTCAGTGCAAGTCAAATAAATTTGTTTATCTTTTACAGTTCCTTGAGTCCTACCAACTCTGGCTGCCCTGAAGAGTGTGGACCTGAAATTCCCCAAAAAGACTGTGATGAAAACCACAAGAACTCGTCAAGCAACCTCCTTCTCTTTCCTATTCTCATGTGACTGAAATTTAAAGTAGAAGTGAAACCCAGTAAACAGGCTTCTCCAGACAGTGAGGTGCTCGACTCCAAGAAAAGACCATTGACTGAAGAATGAGAAGGTGTATCTGCAACTGCACAGGACTGGATTGGAGAACTTCAGCCTTGAGTGTTCATTCAATTACACACTAGATTATTGAACTGCACAAACCAAGATATTGGCATCTCTCTGAGTCTCAGATATCTTCATTTACAACATGATTGAATTGGTTTTGCTTCCATTTGCTGATTTAACTTTAGTAAGATGAGAGAAGTTCATGGTTATTCCAAAAGAGACTGGCAACCTTTCAGAACATGGTTACAGATACTATTGGGAATGTTTAAATATCAACACAGGGAAGAAGGTGATGAAAAACTGAAAGCCGCTTTGAGTCTCAGTATCCCAAAATGATCGTTTTATACTCTATATTGTTTGTCTTAAATGAGAATTGTGAGTGCGTCTTTGTAGAGGTCAGAAAATATATAACAAGAACCTTCTTTCCGCAGAGCATTTATGCAAGGGTTTCAGGGATTTCAAAGAGGATAAAAGACACTGTACTTGTAAAAAAATACCCGTAATCTAAATCTAAAAGACATATACACATGCAATCATGGCACCAGGCAAAATATGTTGCATCAAAAATGTATGTAAACTTTTTATAGGAACACAAAGTTATTGAAAGAATAATTTCTTCCAAAAATCATGAAGACATTGCAGTTGAAATGGGCATTCCAGAATGAGTATTTTGACAAGTAAAGATGGTTGAAAATGAACTCTGACAGCCAACACACAGAGGCAAGAAAATAAAAAGGTTAGTAAGTGGTCAGGTTTGACTAGGGAATAAAGTCTTTAAAATACATTTATGGAGGAAAGGATGTTTTATTAAACCAATTAAGCACACATCCTTTAAATCCCTACTTTGTCCTGAGCTCTAAGGAAGCATGGGGGTACAAAGATATACTCAAAGCAATATTTGTTCTGGCAAGATGCACTATCAGTTATAAAACACCTAATTATAGTCTGGGTGCTAAGGAAGATGGTGGAGACAATGCCCAAAATGATAAGAGAATAAGAAGTAGGAAGTGATTAAAACAGAACATAAACGTGAATAGACACTTACCTATAATCTGAGTAAGTTTTGTTTCACCTATAATAGATGTTTATAAACAAGTGAGAGGACTGTGGTCTTTTGATTTACTTTTATTCCTTTTTTTTTCTTGCACAAGTTACCCTATTGAAAAATTAAGATTGTATAAACCTGAACAAAAGCTGCAAGATACCAAAATCTTGTAGCTGTCAAATAAAAAGTTATTATACTAATAAAAAAAATCCAAATGAAGTCTTCTGGTCTTTAGCTTTGAGCTAGTGGGGAATGAAACTGCCCATTAGAACACAAGAGTAATGTGATTAAAATTTTACTTTATACAGATTAATACAGTAATGTTTTGTATTAAATTCTCTGAAAGAATTATGCATGACTGGATGGGGAAAGAGAGCACTTAAGAGGCAATGAGGCAGTCATTTAAGGTTTAAGCCAGATGTAACAATAAAAATGTATGGTTTATTTTGTATCTGTTCTACAACTTAGAAAATATTTTAACAGTGTAAGGCTACAAGGTTCCAAGAAAAGGCATTATCTAAATCAAAAGCAATTTAGTGCATATGTTGTCATAACTCTCAAAGATTTCAAGCAATAAGTTTCAGGAACCTGATGTTCGTTCTCATATCAATTCCATGAAGCTAATGGAGGATAGCATATACCCCATTGAGGAAAGAGAGATTCACAAAGAATCAAGTGACTTTGATGTAGGGTTGCCAGACAAAATACAGAATGTCCAGTTAAATTTTAATTTCAGATAACACTTTTTTAAGCATAAGTATGCCCCCACGCAATACTACAATACTTTTATGAGCTAAATCTGGCAAACCTGCCATGATTAGAAAGAAGTCAGAAGAAGTAAACTGAGGGCCCCTGGGAGCCCCTTAGATGATGCATTCTACAAATTCAACTTTCTTAAAATACATCCTGTGCCCATGATTTCAAATGCATAACACAAAATCTCTTTATCTCTGCTTTTTTTTCCCCAAGAAAGGCAGTTCCAAGAGTAACAATTCACCTGACTTCTCTCAGAAGAAAATTTCCCATCCTCTCACTGTGACTCGGTTTCTCAGCTTCTGAGTTTCACTTCACTTTGGGCAGTTCTCGACCAAAGGAACAGAAGGAACAATATGAAGCAGGATGTTATATCTCACCACTGATTTGTGCTCCTGACAACCACAAGCTCTCTGGGTGAGGGCCATAGTAGAGAAGGAAGGAACCTTTCTGTAGGGGAAGGGAAAAGGAAAGTGTGTGTTAATGAACATGTGGGCGCATTTGTGGGTGCACATATGCTCATATGTGTACATAGAATGGGGGGAAAAAAGTCTGAAACATGAGAAAGCAAATCAACATTCTGGGTTCACTTTGCTTTCAAGGAAATTCTAAGACCTGACGACCAGATAAGGTAGCCTATTCCCCTATTCCTAAGAAATCTGAGCTCTCAAGATTCCCAGTACTTTATTGTATTACAAACACACGGGGAGCTAATCTCTTCTTAAGGAAGATGAGAACTAAGTTAGAAATGAAGTTTTGTTTTCCTTTCCTCTGGTTCTGAGAATCAAATCAAATACAAATATCCTTTCCTCAGAAGGTTTCATACTTCAGAAGACAAGATGGGGAAGAAAGAGGAAGTGTAAGAATAGAAGTTCCTACAACACCCATCCCAAGGAACAGAGAGTGTCTGCAACTGCAAGTAAGATTGCTCCATCCATCTGCCCCATGGGCTCTAAGATCCCTCTCAATTAGAAACAGAGTGGGCATCACCATCCCCAAATCATCAAGACTGGCAAATGAACAATGGACTAAATTAGACTTATCATTATTCTAGCAATGGAAGAACTTTTATCATTGATATAAAGGCAGTCGTCACCATGGGCTCTGAGGGGAGACAGAGGGAACCATAGGTGTAATATGGGGGCATTTTTAGGACATTGGAATTACTCTGTATGACTTTGTGATGACGGGTACAGGACATTATATATTTTGTCATAACCTATAAAATTGTATGGTACAGAGTGTAAACTATAATGTAAACTATATTACACATTTAGTAGCAATGCTTCAATGCATATTCATCAATTTTAACAAATGTACCACACTAATGAAAGACGTTGCTAATGTGGGAAAATGTGGGAGGGTGAGGTGATGGGGCATATGGGAATCCCTTATATTTTTTATGTAACAATTATGTAATCTAAACCTTCTTTAAAAATTAAAGAAAAATTAAAAAAAAAAAAAAGAATAGAAGGTCCTGAAATTTACTTGAGATAAATAAAGAAGTAATTGTTCTTCCTCTGGTTGTCAACTCCAAGGCTAATTTTACGGTGAGGAAGGAGTTAACAAATTCCCTCCACACCATCTCATGATCCCCCATCCTCCTACACCCACCAGAGTCACAGAAAGCAAGCTGGCCATAGTGATAACTTCAAGGTCACAGTATAAGTGGTAGGAGATTAGCTAACAGCTGACTTTGAGCTTTTAGTGTGGAGGAATGAAATGGCTTATTCATTCTCTCCTGTCCGATGGTGTGAACCATTGGATTTCATTGGATTTTTTGAGTTTTTAAGCTACGTGAAAAGCTATGTGAAATTAATTTGATGAATCCAGAAATGATGTGCTCATCTATTCCAAATCTTTTTTTTTTCTTTTCTTTTGGAATAAAGGAAGCAAGACTGAGGAAGTTTGAACTACTGCTACACAGCCGCAGAGCTCAGAAGTCTGAATGGCTATATAGATTTACAAGTTTTGAATTGTTGTTTTAGGTATCACTCCTTTACTTGAGAAAAATATATTTGAAACAGAAAATACCCAAGTTCCAACTATTCTTTACTCAATTCATATATGAAGGACTCTGGAACAAAGAATTGCTTCCCCAAACTGTAATGTATATAAAAGTTGCAAAAGGATCCTGTTAAAATGCAGGTTCTGGTTGTGTCGAATTGGAGTAGAGTCAACATTCTGCCTTTCTAACAAGCTCCTGGAGGATGTGACTGCAGCTGGTCCTCAGACCACACTTAGTAGAAAAGCACTAAATAAGTGGTTCTCAAAGGGTGGTCCCTGACTGGCAGCATCTGCACCATCTAAGCATTTGCCAGAAATGCAAATTATCAGGCATACCCCTACTCAGACCTAGTGAATTAGGCCTCAGTGAGTCCTCCAGGTGCCTGCTAAAGTTTGAGTACCATGGCAATAAACCATTTTTCTCTTATTCTGATTACTGGCAATTAAACTCATCAGTCCCCAAATGCTCAATTAACTAATATGGTGGGACCTCAAATATAAAGTATTGGTTATGATTATAAACAAAAAATGTCAGCAATTTATTCATCATTTTTAACTACCTTCTGCCCCCATACTAGCAGGTATCAATTGGAAAAGAACAGGAGTTTAATTCCACTAATGATACTAATCCATGAAACCTTCCTAAATTTCAATTTGTTCGTCTGTGGAATTAATGAGGTATAAACAAAAGTGATTTTTATTAAACTGTAGTGAATTCTGCTTTGACTGTTGATTGAGTCCAATAGACATCAGTGCTATTCAACTTCATTTGTATTCTCAGTGCTATGATGAAGAAAGAGACCCTTTTCTTTCCAAAGGCAGCTCCTCGACTTATCCACATAATGCATATCATTTCTGTCCTCTACAAGTGTTGTCTCTGTTACTATGCCCTGATCTTTTTTTCTTCTGCTGAACTGCATACCAGCAAGTTCAGGTTTCCTTTACCTGAAAAGGACATAAAAAGTTTTTCTCTTACTCTGCTAGCATACTACCATCTCTCTTTGTGTATTTAATGTCAAATATTTAATAACATATCTTTGAATGATTATTAAATATTTATATACTTGCTACAGAAAAATTAGAAATTACAAATAGGAAAAAAAAACATTAACTAACCCATAGTCCTACTAATAGTAACAGTCACCATTTGTATTTTAATGAATATCGTTATAGTATTTGTTATGCGAAAATACACAAAAACATATATATACCCACTAGTTTAAAAAAAGTCCAAAAAGGGGAATCATCCTGTACACACATGCCTTTCCATACCATTAAATAAATGTTCTTAACAACATTACTAACAGATGTATAATATTCAATATAATGACTATTTTTAATAATTACTGTTCTTTTTTTGTTATTTCTGGTTTTTCTATTATAAATAAAGCTGCAATTGTTTATATTCTTATAAATAAATCTTGACATGGTATTCCTGATATTGTTTAAGATTTCTAGTAATCACTGACAAATTTCCCTCTATGAAAGTGTAAATATTTATAACATTATATTTTTATTAGCCATTGCCCACCTTAGGCAGAGGAGACCCAGGCTCAATGGCTTTTGTAGGGCCTGGAGCCAGAGAGCTGAATTCCAGCCCCTCCCCCAGGCAAACAACCTCATGAGATGAGATGCAGCTGCTCTCAGTTGAGAATGAGTTCCTGATCATGTGCAGAAGTATGTGAACCAAAACCAGCTTCTAAATCTGACTCAATGTATTCATTTTTAAAGAAAGGCCAATAAGATGAGAATTAGCCATAATAAAAACTAACATTCCAACAAATCAGATATGTTGCTTCAGTGTTTTCAAAGCCATTATTTGACTAAGGGAAATTTTTGTTATAATTATGATATGAAAGAAAGAAATTATCCCAAGCTTGGGAGAAAGCAAAATGACGGTTGATGAGTTTATTTATTTATTTTTCAAAATTTCTTTTAACAGTGCTTTAGAGTTTAAATCCATCACGTCCTTGGTTGGATTAATTCTTATGAACTATTGTGGAATTTTAAAAACACTTCTTTTATGGTCTTTTCTTTGCTGGTGTATAAAGCCATAGATAATTTTTGTATATTAATCTTGTAGCCTACAACTTTACTGAATTTGTTAACTAATTCTAAGAGTTTTCTTGTGGATTCTTTAGGGTTTTCTATAGGAAAGATCATGTCACCTGTGTGTTGTTTACTTCATCAAAGTACCATTGGTTTTCATGAAAATCTGTGGGCCTAAACACTAATTGTAACACCTACAATAGCTTTATTTTTTAATATCCCAAATAAGCCATTTTTACCCATTTAGAGATAATCTGGTACTGCAAATACTTGGCTTATTTTTATTATTATTTCATATTGTACAATGTTCTAATTAGCAAACTGATTCTAATCTGGACCTGGTGTAGAAAGTACCTTTTTGCCAAAATATATTTGCAAAGGAAAACTTCCCTTTATAATATCAACTGTCTAAGATGCATCACAATCAAGTATTGTGTTTCATCCCAATGATTCTGTGAAGCAGAAGATATTAAATGACCAGAAATTTTGAGTATCACAAAAGTCAATCTAACAAGTGTCAAAAAATTAGAGATGTCCCATGTAGTTCCTAAAACATTTTACTGCCCAATAAATAATGAATTTGGTTTCATCAACTGTCCTACCAGAAAGCAAGTTTGCAACCTTTTATTAGCATACCCATCATGAAATCCTTTCTATAAGCTTCCATGTACCTTCCCTTTCATCAAGCTGTTCATGCAGTTTGATGTATTCCATTGCCTGGAAGGTAACAAACTCAGCTTTATCTAGTCCTCTGCAATCTTTGTTTATTCTTTAACACCAAGAAGTAGCAAATTTTTGACTGATATTTACAACCTAGTAAAATTAGCAATTAATTTGTAGAAATCAATCAATTATTATGAATTTATAGCTGGTAAAGAAATCAGCAGCAGGTGGTAGGAATTTAATGTATGTAGAAAGGTAAACAAAAATACGTGCTTAGTAATCTTATTTTTAGTTTTCCTTTCCAGCATAACCGTATAAATTCCTATTCCTCAAATGCTCTTAGAACCAGCTCTTTTGTCATTCTGCAGTGTTCTCAATGAGAACAACTAATCATAAAAATAACATATCAGTAACTAATGCCTTGCTTGATACATGCTTAGAAAGAACCTTGAACTTTTTGTACTTTTACCTTACAGTTGAAAGACACTCTATGGTGATGATATTTAAACTGGTTTATATTGTTAAATTCCAGGTCCAGGGATATATTCTTTCTCCTGTTTTCAGAAGCACTAATTCTTGCTATGAAGCTGGGTAAGCCCAGCCCTACAAAAATCCCTACTTCTTTGTTGTTGATTAGACACTGAAGTAAGGGAAGCCAGGGTCAGGTATTTGGTTTTAGAATACATGCTTCTTAACTTTATTCTGCTCCACAGCTTGGGCAATGAATATTTTAAAGAGCAAGGCTGTTGTTTAGAACTATTTTCTTTGTGTTCAGTACCTTTTGCTTAAGAGGAATATAATAAATTTTTAATTGTATTAAATTAATTTAGCTTCCTTATTTTTCAAATGCACCTAAGTTGTTTCCAAATTTTGGCAATAGTGAATAATGCTGCTATGAACATCAGTATGAAGATGTCTATTTGTGTCACTGCTCTCAGTTCTTATGGGTATATACCTAGTAATAGTATTGCTGGGTCCCATGGCAAGTCTATATTCCACTTCTTTAGGAACTGCAAAACAGTCCTCCACAGTGACTACCATTCTACATTCCCACCAACAGTGAATAAACGTTCCTCTCTCTCCATCTCTTCTCCAACACTTACAATTTTCCTACTTTTTAATAGTGGCCAGTCTAATAGGTGTGAAATGATGTTTCATTGTAGTTTTGATTTTCATTTCCTTAATCACTAGTGATGTTGAACATTTTCTTATGTGTTTATTTGCCATTTGTATTTCTTCTTTGTACAATTTTCTTTTCAAGTCTTTTGCCCATTTTTTTAATTGGGTAGTTTGTCCTTTTATTGTTGAGTTGTGTGGCCTCTTTATATATCACGGGTATTAAACCCTTATCATATATGTGATTGCTAAATAATTTTTCCCATTCCATTGGCTGTCTTTTCACCCTTTTGTCAAAGTCTTCTGAGGTGCAGAAGTGTTTAATTTGAGGAGGTGCCATTTATCTATTTTTTCTTTCATGGCTTATGTTTCAGGTGTAAGGGTTAAGAAACTGCCACCTACCACAAGATCTTGAAGATGTTTTCCTACATTTTCTTCTATATTTCTATTTCTATATTTCTATATATATATTTAGGTCCTGGATCCATTTTGAGTTAATTTTTGTATAAGGTGTGAGGTTGGGACCCTCTTTCTTTTGGATATGGCTATCCAGTTCCCCCAACAATGTTTGCTGAATAGACTGTTCTGGCCCTACTGGGTAAGGATAAGGGGCCACAAATAGCCAAAAATGTCTTTAAAAAGAAGAACAAACTTGGAGGACTCTCACTTCCTGACTTCAAAGCATATTACTTAGGTACAGTGGTAAAAACAGCATGGTACTGGCATAAAGACAGCTTGACCAATAGAACTGAATCAAGACCTCAGAAATAGACCCTGATACTGATAGTCAGTAATTTCCTTTTGATCTTATAATAGTAATTTGATAATTTTATGCCAGTAGTTGCCTATAAGATTATTTTCATTTTGCTTTGTTTTTTTTTAACAACCCAGTTGTCATTTTTCTTCAAAGGAAGGCTATATACAAGTATGACAAGAAACTGCAATAAAAATCTGCTTCAGATGTTAATTTAGATTTGGGTAGTTTAGAAATGGGATTAGAGAGGTAATACGTATGTAGTGGTATAGCTAGGATAGAGTTTTGTGGAATATTATAACAATGTTGGATATTTATTCATGGTGAGGTGAAATAGAGTGAAGTGTTTTCAATGAAGATGGATATGATTTGACATGCATTTTAATACATTTTTTTCTCACAGAGACAGGAAAATGAGTTAGCTATGAGATATGATTCTTATCTTGCTATTTTTAAAGGTAAAGTTCATAGGATTTGCTAATTGATTATATGTAGAGGGTAGGAAAGAAAGAGATAAGTCAAAGTTGACTCCTTGGTTTCTGGCCTCGGCAACTGCCATTGACTGAAATGTAGGGAGACTGCACATAGAGCTTGTTCTAGAGAGTTAAGTTCAGGATTTGCATCTAAATGAAGATGCAACATAGTCAGCTGCCTATATGAATCTGAAGATTGCATTGAGGCACAGGCCAAGGGTATAAATTGGAGAATCATCAGTATATAGTTAGTATATGAAACCATTAGACTAGATGAGGTCACCAAGGGAGTGAGAATAGGTAGGACAGAAATATTATGTAGTGGTGCAAACCTATATGCAGTCTTTGATCCACCACTTAATCACCATGTGTGCTTAAGCAAGTCCTCATCCACTTAGAGCCTCAGGGGTCTCATCTGTAAGGTAGGGTTCATAATACTTTCTTTCGGAGTTAACTTAGGAGTGATTTGGATAATTCAGGAAAGATTCAGAAGGCAGAAAGCAGATATAAATTTCATTGCTGTAAAATGACTCATTGAGTTGTAGGCAGTAGATTGTGTCAATCACATATTTCAATGTCTATTTTGCTTCATAATATGGGAAAAAGTATATCCTCTGATAAACAGTATAAAGGCAGAATAATTCATTCATTCATTCATCCATTCAATAGTACTTGTTGGGTACTATCAACATGCCAGGTATCAAACCATGTATTGGTACAATGGGGAATACAAAAGTGATTAGGATGACATACACAGACCTTACTTACACAGAGCTTAAGAAGTAGACTCATATCTTTAAGTAATTTATTATACAGTTTTAAAAACCTAAATGCAAGTAATATTAATAGGCCTGATCTGGAGTCAGAACTAGTTAGTGGCAGGGGCATGTGCAAATCCAGGCCTGATTGATTCACAAGGCTGAAATTTTAGCAATTCTGGTAACCTAAAGCCCCTTTTTCTGCACAAAGCCAAGAGTAAAATTAATCATGGTGCAGTTAGGGCCCCCATTCAGAAGAATAAAAAAATATTGCCCACTATAGCAAAACATACTCCATTATATATTACACTCAAAGGTGTATAGCAGTCAAAGACAAGAAAGAAAAGAATATCCTCAACAAAATACTAGAAAACCAAATCCAGCATCATATTGAAAGGATTATCCTTCATGGCCAAGTGGAATTTATCCAAGGAGTGCAAGGGTGGGTTCAACATAAGAAAATCAATCAATGTAATACACACATTAATAGAATGCAGGGGAAAGGCATGAATATTGTAGTTGATGAAGAAAAAGTATTTCACAAAATCCAACACCTTTTCATGATTAAAAATAAACTATGGATGGAAGAGAACTTCCTTAACATAATAAAGGACATTTATGAAAAATCCATCCATAGCATCATACACCATTGTGAAAGATTGAAATCTTTCCCCCTGATATCAGGAACACTTACACAGATGCTCACTTTCACTACTTCTATTCAACACTGTACTGGAAATTCTAGCCAGAGCATTTGGGCAAGTAAAATAAATAAAAGGCATTCACATTGGAGCAAAAGAGGTGAACTTACCTCTCTTTGCAGATGACATTGTCTGTTATGTGAGAAATCTTAATGAATCCAAAACTGTTAGAGGTAATAAACAAGTTCAGCAAAGTGGCAGGATATAAAGCAAAATTCAAAATTCAGTTGTATGTCTATACATAAGCAACAAACAATACAAAAAGTATATTAAGAAAGTAATTCTATTTGCAATAACCTCTAAAAAATAATTTATGTAACCAAGGAGGTGCAAGTCTAGTATACTGAAAACTACAAAATATTGTTGGAATAATTTAAAAAGTCCTAAATAAATGGAAAGACCTTCTGTGTTCATGGATTGGAAGTCTTAATACAGTTAAGATGGGAATACTCTCCACCCAAAGAAATCTACAGATTCACTGCAGTCCTTATCATTCCTTAATGACTTTTTGTGCAGAAATGGAAAAGCCAATGCTCACTTCAAATGGAAATTGCAATGGCCTCCAAATAGTCAAAACAATCTTGAAAACAAAGTTTGACAACTCGCACTTCCAAATTTCAGCTCTTACTACAAAGCCATAGTAATTCCAACAGTGTGGTGCTGACATAAGAAGAGACATATAAATTAATGGAATAGAATT